>JASTWK010001313.1:0-39263 GCA_030770225.1 Temnothorax unifasciatus
TGTCGACCAAGCGATCCTATTATCGGACAAACGATTCCATGATAGTAACATTAAGAAAATCGAAAAATATTGTTAAATAATTGTTATCCTCGGCATATTATAGACAAATGCATTAAAGACAGATTGAGGTTGCTTTGTTACCGCGACAATACGTACACCCTCGACACTCCACGACGTATACTGGAAAACGCTATTGCTGTTCCGTACATTAAAGGTCTTAGCGAGAGACTTTCGCGTATTTTGAAGAGTCTTGGTTTTCATATACTACATACAATTCCTAAATCACTTGATTGCGTTATAATGAAGGGCAAGGACCGACTGGACTTTTTTAAACAAACTAACGTTGTTTACAAAATTAATTGTGGAAATTGTGACGCCACTTATATCGGCCAAACGAAAAGGCATTTGGAGACACGTTTAAAAGAGCATAAAGCCGACATTAAAAAACATGTCAGCAACCACTCCGTTGTCAGTAAACATCGCGCACTTTATGACCATGAATTCGAATGGGAGAAAACAGAGGTATTACATCGTGAGAAACAGGTCAAAAAGCGCGAGATCGCGGAAATGTTCTTTATTAAACGAAACATCAATACTATCAACCTTCAGAAAGACACTGACAATTTGACTGGGGCATACGACATAATAATAAATTATATTTGATCTCGATCAGTGTGCCTTTGTCTCCCGAACGTTGCTGACATGCTTTTCCTCGTATACATCATTCTCTTCAATTTTGACGCGCAAACTTGTGAGTTACTTAAAACTTGTAATCTTTCTTCGTTATAATTTACCTGTGTATATATATATATTTTTCAGTTCTGGACTTGTTTGTTGGCACAATGCTAGGACTGAATCGTTTGCATGAATTATAATTATATATTTTAACACTTGATAAGGACCGAAAGAGACGGTCGAAACGTCGTGACAATAAATACATCTTGCCAGTTAGTGTCGACTTTACTTTCCCTTTGTAATGACTGAAATACTTTAGTAGTAAAATTTATTTGTTAGTCTTTATAGTATAGTGAAACAGTAAAGTCCGAATATTTGGAGTCGCGCGAAATATCCTAATCGCCCTGGCACGCGCTCACCGCTATACCGGCGATTCATATGCCGAGATCATTATCAGCCTTGCTTCTCGACAGCATCAGCTGATTTAGGCTGCGGTCCGTTTCACGCATTAGCTATATAGTTCACGTTATGGCTCGTCTACAATAGCCGCAACAGTATGCAGTAAGACGTAAGCAGTAAGCTGTTGACTAATGGCATTTTTACAATTCAAGAATAATCGACCTTGGTTGGTCAATAGCTTGTTGCTTACGTCTTACCGCATACTTTTACGGCTATTGTAGACGAGCCATTATACATGCTACAGCGAGTACGCGCATTATACGTGAAACGAAAAATAAATATTCCATATATTGAATTATAAGTAAATCTTGTACATTTTTAAAAATTTTCTTGATATTACATTTATATTTTTCTGTGTTACATTTCCTAATAATTTTATTGCCGTATCGACGCAAAATGTATTTTACATTACAAATTCCTCTGAGTAAAAGGACTAATACACTGTGGATATCATCAAAATAAATATGTATAATACACATTTTATAGTGTTATAAATTATTTTATTTTATGCTTTATGCGATATTGTCTGGTCATTACATATGTATTTCAACAATCGCTGAAAACACATGCGGGACCCATCAGTTCAACAGCGACCCCCCCATTCTACGTACACGAAGACGCGCGGCATATGGCTTCTGCACACAGGACGCGAAAACGCTTGCATAAACTTTTGATTCTTACAGAAAAACAACACGTTGATTGGCTACCGCGTCGCTTCTTGCTAGGTACTCTTACTTCTTACTCCACGCTTACTCCACGTATTGTAGACCACGACTATCAGTTTTTGCAGACAATAGATTAAAGATAGATCAAAGAATATTTATATATAAACGACACATGCATATGTGCATACACTATGTATATGTAGTATTTACTCACACGTAATAATTATTATACACTATGTGTGAGTACATGTGTGTTCGTGTATACATATACATAACAATACATACTGTATTATTTATAGCAATATATTATATTGCTGTATTTTATTTAGATATGGGAAACATGATTATATTACATTGCATGAATGCAATGTTCATAAATGTTATTTATGCAACACGTGCATGGAAAGTGGCACATTACGCACGCTACGCGTGCGTGATGGACCACTTGACACGCACTTGCGGCATAAAATAGGGTGTGCACGACGTGCGTAAAGATGAAAATTCCCGGGTGCGTTGACCGCACTCGCCTTCGGTTCGTGCGTCAACTCCGCACTCGGGAATTTTCATCTTACGGCACTTGTTGCACAAATAACTATTTTTTATCTCTTTTTTCTCGTTTACTTACTATTTTATTGAGTTCATCATGGATATGAATATTATTGTGAGTCAATGATACACACAAATTTGTATACGACGTACTGTTTATATATTTGTAATAAAAATTGAAATATATAACAGTACATATTGAAAGTATACATTTTGTGTACTAAGAGAATAATACAAAATTTTGTATTGTGAATAGAATGGGCCCCTCCAACGCCCATTCCCGTGAAACGCAACCATATATATTTCTGTCGTTTCTCCGATAATATACCCAATCGACACAAAGCATTAGTTACATTGCATCTATGTTTGCACATTCAACAATAAAAATGTAATATAACACACGTTGTTATATTACATTTACATTGTTGAATGCAAAATTATAATATAGATGCGATGTAACTAGTGCTCTGTGTCGACTGGGTAAATACTATGATAGTATAAGTAATATACTTCTTATACTATCATTTATTAATTTTATTTGATAATATAATTATGATAACCAGTACCGTCAGATCAGACGCTTCTGATTTTTTTTTACAATCAGTACCGTCCGAATAGACGCCTCTGGCAGTTTTATTTGCCAGTACTTTCAGAGCAGACGCTTCTGACTTTTTTTTACAATCAGTACCGTCCGAATAGACGCCTCTGGCAGTTTTATTTTTGCCAATATCGTCAGATCAGACGCTTCTGACTTTTTTTTACAATCAGTACCGTCCGAATAGACGCCTCAGGCATTTAGTTTGCCAGTATCGTTATATCAGACGCTTTCGATTTCTTTTACAATTACCGTACGAATAGATGCCTCTGACTGTTTTATTTGCCAGTACCGTAAGATCAGACGCTTCTGATTTTTTTTACAATCAGTACCATCCGAGTACACGTCTCAGGCATTTAATTTGCCAGTACCGTCAGGCCGTCAGACGCTTCTGATATTTTTTACAATCAGTACCGTACGAATAGATGCCTCTGGCTGTTTCATTTGCCAGTACCGTGAGATCAGACGCTTCTGATTTTTTTTACAATCAGTACCATCCGAATACACGCCTCAGGCATTTAGTTCGCCAGTACCGTCAAGCCGTCAGACGCTTCTGATATTTTTTACAATCAGTACCGTCCGAATAGACACCTCTGGCAGTTTTATTTGCCAGTAGCGTCAAATGAGACGCTTCTGATTTGTTTGACAATTAGTACTGCCCGAATAGATGTTTCTCGCATTTATAATCAGTTAGTATGTATGTCAGAAACGTTTTATTCGTTGAGGCATGTTTCATCTTAATAGTATTTTTTTATTAACACAATGTTACAATTTTCTATAATTATTATTTTCAATAAATTATACATTTTTATCCTTCTGGAAAAGGTAGCAGTTTATTGCCCTTTATAATTTTCATAAAGTGTTGTCTCATGCACTTTACGTTCTTGGAATATTTTTTATTACAAGGATCGTCTCCTAAGGCTACAGTTGTGGCGAAAGCTGCGGCGTAAATTCCACAACTTGTTCCGTCAGGTTGTGCTTGAACTTTTTCAAAAATAATATCATTTTGGTTTATCTTTGGATATCGAAGTTGTATATAATTTTTTTCTTTGGCTACTAATCTTTCGTACGTACAGCCAGGTAAACTGTCATATACGTGAAGTTTTGTGCCATCAAAAAATATACACCGCCAATGATTGGTGCAGTTTCCTCCAATTATCTGCAGGCTTTTATCGCTGCGACTTGCTTCTATTATATGAGGAAACTCTAAATATTGAACACTATGCGTTTCAAAATGAGTTGTTTCTCTTACAATGCGCAATAATCGATCTAAAGATTCGTCGCTTAGTCTGCTGTGTATGGGCAAGACATCATTTTCCACAAATTCGTCGGAAACAATAGTTTCATCAAGAACTTTTCTATGTCTTGCCTTATCATCTTCAGTTAGATCTCCCTTGTTGCTTATGCCAACAATAATGCAATCATCATCCTGCTCCATATTTTGAATGACTGTAACAGTTGGACTTGCTGCTTCCGTCGACGAAATGTCATATTTTTCTGTCATGATATTATCGCTTTTTACTTCATTTTTCCGAATACTTTTTCGGTTCTTTATTTTTTTTGCTGCTTCTTCCTTCGCTTCTATAATATATTTAGGATCTCTAATTGGCATATGCCTATTATGCCGACTATCCAAGATCTCCAAAAGCATACATTCGTTATAGAAACGTATTAGCTTAGGTAGCATTTCAGTCTTCCAAAAAGCTTTGTCTTTATTTTCATGCACTATTTTCATGCTTTTTGGTGTCTATATGGCAAAAATGCAATATTCTCGTTGCGATATATTCAATTGTCCTTGTATCTGATAAAAGAATCGATGGTTTCGATTCATTTTATCTGGATTCTTTTTGTCAAAAATGCCTTTCAAGGGAGCCAATGTCTGTATGGCTTCTTCTGCTGTTAAATGTTCAGCTGACAAAGGACATTTAATTTCTACCAGACCATTTTCATCTATTAGTCCATCTGGAGAAGCACCCAAAAATGGATTTTCATAATCAATAAATAATCCGCAAGGTTTTATATCTTTGTTCAGTTTTGCGGATAACTCTTTCCTCGCTGATTCTTCTCGATCGCGGCCATATTTCATAGCAGCAGTATCATCGACCATAGGGTACAAAATATTTTTTACCATTGTCGAGCAAGACGTTGTCGGTCTCATACGACATACTATTCCAAAATTGGATGCTGTCAACATTTCACGCCTTAGTGATAACCATAACTCAGATTCACCTTGATCTGTTGTTTCTCGTTCTATCTGTTTCCATTGTTTTGCATTTTCTAACAACTTCTCCATATGATTTTGCCGAAGTTGTTCCAATACATCATCAGGAAAATCTGGTTTTTGTGATTGTGGGCCGTAATGGCGATTTGTTCCTACTTCTCGTTTAATTTTCCTTTGCCTCCCATCTATTGCTCGAGATTCTTTGGTTTTTGCCACTTTTATTTGTCGTCGCGTCTCCAGTTTCTCGACAACAGCAGGAACACTTTTACCCATGCCTTGATGCGCTTCTGTAAGAACTTGCTGCGTATTATGTTGCAGAACTGCTGCAGTAACTCTAGCATTATAGGAACCTCGTTTTCCAAAATTAATACGTTTTCCGCCAATTTCTTTGCAGATTATCGAATTAAACGCTTCTGCTGGATTATTGGTGTAATTTAACACCAAGCTGTGAGAATAAGCGCTTAAATATATAATAGCACTTTCAATTGGCGCATAAAGACCGTGAAATTGCAGATCAGGTACATAATTTTTTTTCGTTTCATGGTCATCTTTACAATTTAGACCAAGTTCCGTACATCTCTTGTGTTCACCAAAAATGTGACTAGGCATATTTAATATACGTTTCCTTAATTTCATAGCCTTGATATGCTGGGGTAGATTTTCTTCCCCTAGCAAAGCAGATGCCTGTATTATTTCTCTTCGCATTTTTAAAATGTTTCGTTCTACAACATTTCGTGCTTGGATAAAACCGCGCTTTCTTTTTCGCTGAGTCGTTTCAGCCACGGCCCTTAATTTCTTGCAAAGATTACGAAGCAGATGATTGGTGCATTCTATTTTCTTCACTGTTACCATCTGTTCGCGGTATGGATTGTTGTTGAGAATTGCTTGATATACATTACTGTCACCATCAGCGATAACAGTTTTATATATCAATCCGTGCATTTCGAGGCTAGTTCTAAAGCCTTCTACAATGGCATCGCTCTCCATCTTTGTGGAGCTTGCATTGCGATCAAAATTTTTATAGCATTTATGATCTTTTGGCTTACAATGTAGTCGCTCTGCTATATCGCAAATCGTGCAATATTTGTTACGGATTCCAACAAAAAGGATTTTTTTCGTACGATAACCAACTATCGCACCAACTCCGGAAATTGAATCGTATGCTTTGCCGTACGATCTCTTCATCCAACTGCCATCCGCAACAACTGTTATATACGGAATGCCTTTAATTGTATCATTCCTTTCTATAGCGAGTTGTTTCTCAATCTCGCCTGCCATTTTCATATTTTCGAGGGCTATTTTCTGAAATTCATCGATTATTATTTCTCGATGTTTGATATATGTCTTCTCAGACATACATGGAATATTCGCAGCTGCAAGCATCTCTTCCAACTGAGCATAACCAATGCCAGTCGTGATTGTTCCTGCTGTAACTGCTGTATTAATATCCAAGGTTTGGCTGTCTGTGGGATGTGATCAAAAGTTTGTTTCGTAATGGCACATTCGACATTTGAAAAAGAATTGTGTCAACAATCCATGGCGATGAGAATTAATAAGAATCCAATCTGCAAATTGGCATTCTATTCCTCGTTGATGATTGTCAAAGGTTCTATGCAGTTCTTTCATATAGAAAGACATGTCTACAATGCGAGAACCTTCAATTTCACACTCTTGTATACGGCCTACATCCAGAGGGCTTTCATTGTCGATGACAAGAGTACTGTCGTCCTCGATTCCATCTTCATAATATTGCACATTTTTATTTCCATTTTCATTTTCATTTTCATTTTTATTTTCATTTTCATTTCATTTTCATTTTCATTTTCATTTTTATTTTCATTTTCATTTTCATTTTCATTTTTATTTTCATTTTCATTTCCATTTTTATTTTCATTTTCATTCATTATTTCTAGGCACGTGTCTTCAGCACGGAACTTTGAATCCATCGTGCAAGGTATAACCCGTGCCTTCATTAATTTTCGGGTTATTCTATATTTGCTCTTATCCTCAGCATTTTCTGCATTATTTCTTTCCTCCGCTAATCTCCTTAGTAATTGTCGCCTGCAATATATTACAAACATCAATATACACAATGACAAAAGCATCCCATGTGGGAATAGCATACATCGAACCAGAATTAGATATTGGCGAGGTACAGATCCTGTACCGAAAAACAGATTTCACATTTCGGTACTGGTCTAGTACAAGACCAGTATTAAAACAATAACGTTTTGGTATTAGCTCATTATCTGAATCAGTATTGAATAATGGTACCAAAACGGTGTAATGCCGGTGAATTTAAGGTACCATGCCCGTACTGGAATTAGCAAAAAGGGAGCATTGAATGCCAGTACTGAGACGGTATAATGTTGGTAAATTTACGGTACTGTGTCTGTACAAAAATTAGCATAAGAAGAGTGTCGAATGCCAGTACTGAGACGATATAATGCCGGAAAATTTACGGTACTGTGTCTGTACAAAAATTAGTACAAAGAGAGTGTCGAATGCTAGTACCGAGACGGCGTAATGCCGGTGAATTTAAGGTACCGTGTCCGTACTGGAATTAGCAAAAAGAGAGCATTGAATGCCAGTACTGAGACAGTATAATGCCGGTGAATTTAAGATACCATATCCGTACTGGAATTGGCAAAAAGAGAGCACTGAATGCCAGTACTGAGACGGCGTAATGCCGGTGAATTTAAGGTACCGTGTCCGTACTGGAATTGACAAAAAGAGAGCAGTGAATTCCAGTTGAGACGGTATAATGCCGCTAAATTTACAATACTGTGTTTGTACAAAAATTAGTACAAGGAGAGTGTTGAATGCTAGTACCGAGACGGCGTAATTCCGGTAAACTTATAGTACTGTGTCTGTACAAAAATTGGCAAAAGGAGAGTGTCGAATGCCAGTATCAAGACGGTATAATGCTACGTTTCAATATTCACTGCCATGCAGTACTTAAAATCTATATAGTTTATGTCAGTACACGATAGATTTTCAGTACTGGCAGTGAATATCGGAACGCAACCAAAGTTAAGGTACCGTGCCTGTACTGGAATTGGCAAAATGAGAGCGTCGAACGCCAGTACCGAGATGGTATAACGCCGATAAGTTTAAGGTATCTTGCCCGTACTTGAATTGACAAAAGAACAACGTCTTCTTAATTAATATACATCATAAAAGGCGCTGTAAATCTTCCATAAAAGATTTCCTTCTAATGAAGTTTAGGCAAGATTAGATGAAGATAATTACCGACCAACGCATCTCTTTTGTGTAGGTAAAAAACTTCTATCTATTCTAATGCGATCGAAGCATTAAAAACCATTTTTCTTTTATTAAACAGAGGGATAGAGAAAGGGAAAGAGAGAGTAAAATATAACCTACAATGAGGAAATATCTAATGTTTATTAAAAAATATATAAAAATATATGGATCTATGACACATTTTTAAATTTTTTTTTATATTTAGTAATTTATAATTAAATTGGAAGTTAATATTAATTTTGTTAATAAATATTAATATAAATTTTTTATCAAATAATAATTATTAAATCCATATTTAAATAAGTGTTAATATATATATGTCTATGGAGTGTAGGTAACTTGTCCACTATGAATGTGGGTAACTTATCCGCTATGGTATTTTATCCTTAGCGGTATGTCAGTAACTTATCCTCTATGTAGGTAACTTATCCGCTATGGTATTTTATCCTTAGCGGTATGTCAGTAACTTATCCTCTATGTAGGTAAACATAAAAAGAAAAGAAAAATATCGGGGTGGGGCGGATGTAACAACGTGCACGATGACGTCTGCTTGGGAGACGCCGTTGTCACGAATCGCGGCGGTATAGCCTATATTGGCATTATAAATACCGGCGAGCGAGATGTGGAGATCTCGCTACCGGTAGTCGAGCTGTTAGAAGTAGAAACCTACTCTACCACCGGCCCGCCCCACGCATCCACCACCGAATCCTCTGTATCCACTGAATCCACTGAATCCTCTGTACCCACTGAACCTTCTATATCCACTGAATCTTCCATACCCAACAAAGGTCATAAAAGCACCTTCCTTCGACACCCAAAACCCCCTTCTCGTCCCACCTTAGGGCCGAGAATGACCAGGAAGGACAAGAAGGCTCGCCGAGTGATGGCGACATTCCTAAGTAAGTCACGTGCCGATAAAATAAAAGAATTACTTCGCCTAGACCATTTGAATGACGAAGAAAAGGAGCATGTACATAAACTCATCGAGAAGTATAGCGATTTATTCCGCTTGCCCGAAGACAAGCTTCACCACACCGACAAAATAACTCATAAAATACCGACCACCAACGACATACCTATAAACACTAAGCAATACCGATTCCCGCCAATGCACAAGGAGGAAATTGACCGACAGGTCAAAGACCTTTTGGATAACGACGTGATTCAACCGTCGACATCACCATATAATTCTCCCTTGTGGATTGTGCCCAAGAAGCCTGACTCGCAAGGCAACAAAAAATGGCGCATGGTCATAGACTATCGCGCTCTTAACGAGAAAACCGTGGGTGACGCGCACCCTCTGCCTAATATCGTAGAAATATTAGATCAACTGGGAAGCGCAAAATATTTTAGCGTCTTCGATCTGGCCTCGGGGTTCCATCAGATACGGATGGACGAAACCGATGCACACAAAACGGCATTTTCCACGCCGTACGGACATTATGAATTTAAGCGTATGCCATTTGGGCTAAAGAACGCGCCATCGACCTTCCAAAGGTTGATGAATCAAGTACTGAAGGGACTCCAAGGCGTTGAATTATTCGTATATTTAGATGACATTTGTTACATCCGCCCCATCCCGATATTTTTCTTTTCTTTTACGTTTTAAAACCACTCCGTAGTGGATAAGTTACCTACACTCCATAGTAGATAAGTTACCTACATAAAGGATAAGTTACCAACATACCGGATAAGTTACCCACATTCATAGTGAATAAGTTACCTACACCCCATAGAGGATAAGTTATCAACACACCGCCTTATTCCCTTTATAAGAACGACTCCATAAAAATAAGACTGAAGAGTCATTCCCACCAGAACTTGTTACATCCGCCTCACCAAACTCCCAGGAAAGTTTCGACCAAACCGCGTCCCGGATCTGGCACCTAAACAGTAGAAGAACTAAGAGAGTTCTGGACCACTTTTAAAGGGAGGTCGCAAACAACTAAATAAGCAAACCGACTGCAACAGAGTTACCATTAACAATTACCGACTGCCAGAGTTACCATTAACAATTACCGACTGCCAGAGTCACCATTACCAATTACCGACTGCAAGAGTTACCATTACCAAATATTAGAGTTACCATTAACAGTTACCGACATTGACGATTACCACCGACGACTTACCACTGACGACTACCATCGATGACTTACCATGGACATTTACCATCGACATTTGCCATTGATATTTATTACCGGGATTCCGATAATCGGAATCACCCAATCACGCGATGAGGAATACATATAATATAAGCATAATATCTTCGCGCGATCCCGCTAGTCTATAAGCATAGAGAATAAGGCTGAAGAAAATTCCACTAGAGAATAAGACTGAAGAAAAATTCCACTAGAGAATAAGACTGAAGGAAATTTCCACTAGAGAAACCTTCCACTAGAGTTACCATAAGAATTTCCACTAAAGTTACTATAGGGAGCTCCACTAGGTCCCTCTACGTAACCCTTCCACCTACGCAACCCTTCCACTTACGTAACCCTTCCACCTACGCAACCCTTCCACTTACGTAACCCTTCCACCTACGCGACCCTTCCACTTACGTAACCCTTCCACCTACGCGACCCTTCCACTTACGTAACCCTTCCACCTACGCGACCCTTCCACTTACGTAACCCTTCCACTCGACCACCCCCGCCACTCAAGAAATGAGTATATAAGGGCGAACATCCCGAGGGACACCAGTCTTATTTCGTCAATCATCCTCCGGAAGGGAACTCGACTCCAATCTCTGAGTAAGCATCCTTCTACATCCAAAGCCTTCCCATATCCACTAACACATCGCATACTATTTCATATCACGTACTATCTCATACCGTAATATTCAACAACATCGCTTTGTGTATTCATATTGTAATATTCAACAACGTCGCTTCGTGCATTTTCATATTGTAATATTCGACAACATCGCCTCGTGTATTTTCATATTGCAATATTCAACAACATCGCTTCGTGTGCTTTCATACTGCAACATTCGACAGCATCGCCTTGTGTATTCTTATATTGTAACATTCAGTGACACCATTTGTGCATACTCATATTCTGATTAAATAATAGCATCACAGTGTGCATATTACAATATTCGATAGCGTCACCGCGTGGCCTTAGCGTCACCCCGCGCCATCTTGACTTTGTAGCGTCACCGCGTGGCCTTAGCGTCACCCCGCGCCACCTTGACTTTGTAGCGTCACCGCGTGGCCTTAGCGTCACCCCGCGCCACCTTGACTTTGTAGCGTCACCGCGTGGCCTTAGCGTCACCCCGCGCCATCTTGACTTTGTAGCGTCACCGCGTGGCCTTAGCGTCACCCCGCGCCATTTTGAAACAAGTTCAGCCGCGTTTACTCTAAAATCCACCGAAGGTTTAGTTGTTGTTATACTCATTTGTAACCTTGCAACCGCATGCCCCCCAGTCGCAACCGAGGGCCGTGATGGAGTTCACGGCGCAACCGGAGACCGAGTTGACGCGGCAGCGTCAAGACGGGATCATCCAGGTTCCAGAGGTTCTGTCCTCTGTCTCAACGACCCCAGAACCCGCTGCAGGGGTTCCGGCAACGGTGGTAGGCCAAAGGGCCGCGATGCAGGCTTATCAAGCGGAGCCGCCCGATCAGATGGAGGCACTTCTAGCGATCGAGGGCGTCGTAGCAGAGCTGGAGGCGGCACTGAAAGGTATGGCACCCGCCGAACCACCTATGGCCATAGCGGCCATGGACATGCCGACGTTGGAGGACGCGGCAGACCACGCTACAACCAGAGGAAAACCCCAATAGACATTCTAACCTATAAGGACACGCTCCGAGGACGAGGCAGTGTAGAGATAAAAGACCCGTCCGGCGTATAGAGTATAAGTTAGTATGTAAGCGTTTTCCATATAGTAAGTAAGCTTCAGACTCGGTCCACCCTATGTTTATTTCGGCCGTAGAAATTTAGTTTCTTTTATTTTGTCCCGCGCTAAGACCGATAGTTAACAGCGCCATTCATGGGCACACGGCCACACGCAATCTTCAGTAGATTGCAGGCAGCGCGAGTAAGTACCGTGGTACACAAAATTCCAAACCACGATAGGCCCGCCGGTAAAAACCACAACTGGCGACCGAGTAGAGCCTAGAGAATAATCAGGGCCAGGTAACAGGCTAGTCAGAGCACGGGCTCAAAAGATGGCGTCCCACGCCGAAAACGGGCAATAGAGGGTAACTGCCAAACGGACAGAGCCTGAGATTAGGATAGGACGTAGATTCACAGTCAATATTCCGCGGGGCCGAAAGATGGCGTCCCATAGCGCTAGAGTAAGATCCCAAAGTAGAAAACTGCGTTACCGACCGTTCGAGACTCGGAGGATAAATAGATTACGAGATAGAAGTACCAGTGACCATGGTCACGCAAATGGCGGACTGTTGAGAATTAGAGTGGTTAAACATAATCTGCAATATGTCCGAGCCTCGAATCGTAACCAGCGCCAAACAGAATTTTGATTAAGCGAGGCGTTCGCGAGATAAAATCCCATAGTCCGGGGTCAGAGGTCAAACGGGCCCATGACACACTACGTTACAAAGTAAGCGTCGGAATCGCGAGGCAAGCCCTTCAGGCGACCCACGGAGGTCACGAGGTAGAGCAGATTCGACCGCGGAGGCGATCCACCCACGCGTCTGGGAAGTCGTGAACTAGAAGTAATCCGCGGGTGCAATTGATATCTGGAGCATCCCCAGAACCTGGTACACCCGTACATCAGGTTCCCGTCGACCTACGACACCGGGTACGCGAAATAAAGTACCGTCACCAAAAATCCGAACCTGGGGGTCCGCCGCGAGAATAGTCACCGGGGACCGAGCCACTAGGTGGCCAAAAGCAATCAGTTCAGGTCGACGTCAACGGCGGTTGACCAACTATGCACCTGGACATCTTCTCCTGGAAGATGACCCGGTTGGAGCATCAGGATGAATAATTAGTCGATGCGCGCGGGTAGCCGTCAACGGCGAAGCGATAGATAAAAAGTTGCAATCCCACTACCCGGGAGGTAAAAGTGGAGGTCATCCTGATGGTACTACGCATAGAAGTTTCGAGAACTTCGGAACAATAGGCGTGGCACGCGAAAACACCATGATAGGCCACACCGTGCGGCGTGACGCGAAAGAGAAAGTCGCAATAGCGGCATGGTGGGGGTAAGGCCCGAAGTGGGGAGCCGGAGCGAGAAGTGCGGCTCGGGGCAGTCCGCCGGAGATAGTCTCAGAGGTAACATCCGTGCTCGGCGCGTTCGTGAATTTTTTATAACAACGTCCGCAAACAAAGTCCGATGCGCGTGAAAACGATAACTGATCGTTATTTATCATCCGGGGATGTCCGCGTTACGCGTTATCGTAAAATTATTCGAAGTTTAACGAAGTTAAGTGACCGTGTCACATGCGTGCGACCACGGCCCGTGTGGTACTTTAACTTTTGTATAACGTCTTCGGATCAACAACCATCTGTAAAAAAGGCTGAAAGGGAATAAAGTGATTGTGCAGTTGTGAAAATTAAACCGATTATTTCAAAGTTACTTACCTTATACTTACCCGTTCCTCCGAGCGCGATCCATCGAAGTCCCTCGTCGATCCATGGTATGCCGGTGAGTGCGATGATCCTGGAGTCCTCGACGGCGATGATCCACGGTGCAGGGGTATCTGAAAAAAGGAAAAGTTAGAAGGAATAATCGGCGAGTACTTATACGTACCTGTTTGACAAGTGGCGGTGCATCTAAGTCCCACGCCGACCTTGGTATGCCAGTCAGTGCGATGATCCTCGAGTCCGCGATGAAGATGACCCACGACCAACAGGAAACAAAAAAGGAAGCCAATTTCACAATTTGCGAGACCACGGTCCCTGCCGAACGTACCTTCTCGGTGGGCCGGTAAAACCGAGTGGCGACCGTAGAACAAGGACAACAGAGAGCGCCCCGCAGCCATCTGCGACCCGGTCCGGTCACAGTATATAAGGCCCGGTGAGGCGCAGTGTTCCACAACGGACACGTCGTACAACGTGACAAGAACCTGCTGGGAGCGAGGACACGGCGAGAAATACCCTCCTGCGCTACGTAGTGAGCTACGCTCGTCGAACGATACGTCGAAACGTCCCGCAGTCACCCCATAGTGACAGTGAGAAGGCACCCGAAAACTGGCGACCGTGACAGGACACGTACGTGTCCGATTGTGAGAACTGCAACGTCAGGAGATGCTACTGTGGTAGTGAGGACCGTGAAAAAGCGACGCGATCACCGCAACATAGTGTTGAGTGACCGTGGGACACTAAGTGTCGGAGTGTTGCGTGAAAGTGCGCGAAACCACATTCTGACAGCGAGGCACGAGCCCACGACCTGTCAGAACACCGCGACCGGGCAGTGCGACCGTCGCGAGTATCCTTGCGGGTGACAGAGTGACTGACTCGGCGTGTCGATACAACGCCGGTAAAAGTGCGCGAGACCGAGGCGACGCACCCGCCATCGGCCTAAACCAACGCGCACGAACGCCGAGTGGACGCGCCGGGCGACAACGAACCCCGCGTAGACCGTCTCAGACGGCACGAAAAACCGCCAGCCGGCGGAGAAGAGGAGGACGCGCGAGCAGCAGCAGTCAAAGTGACGTGCCACCGCGTGGGACACACACGTGTCGGAGCAAGAGGCACACACGAGTGCGAAACATACCGCGAGTGGACAGTGCGACCCTCGCAGGTCATCGGTCGGGTGACAGAGGGACCGCTTCGTCGCGCCAATACAACGTCGGCGAACGTGCGCGAGGCCACGGCGACGCACCCGTCAGTGGTCTATAAAAACGCGTTCACAGCGCCGAACGGGCACGGCGAACGACACCGAACCCCGCGAAGTCCGCGAAGCGCGGCAAACACACGACCCAAGGGCGTGCAACGGAGAAGACGCGTACGTCGTGGGACAGCAGAAGTTCATCAACGACGACGTGGGACACTACCAGTGTCGCAGTGACAGGCACATACAAGTGCGATAGGCACCGCGAGTGACTAGTGCGAGTCCCGCAACGAGGTGTACGGGTGACAGAGAGACAGTTTTGGCGCGACGGTACAACGTCGGTAAAAGTGCGCGTGACCGTAACGACGCACCCGTTTACGGTCATAACAACGCGGTTACGAACACCGATCGGCCGCGCCGGACGACATCGAACCCCGTAAAAGGTGACCACAATCCGCCAGGATTGGGCCCAAAACAAGAGGAGGCCGTAAGAAGGCGAGTGCGGGTACAGCACTTATGTCCACGGTGGGACGTACCCCGCCGAGGCACACAAGGTCGAAAGGACCACCACCGAAGGGGCAAGCCGAGCAGCAAGCCGGAGACCCCGACGAGCAGGATCAACCGCTCAGAACGATTGACGACGTGGAGACTGACCAGCCGGTAGAACAAGTCCACGACGAACAACAGCAGAAGGAAGCCATGAATCTGAGTACCGAGAGGAATCAGGACCAGGCGGCGGAGGTTGAGAAGCAGGAGCTTCTCAAAAGGATCGATGACTTGACAGCGCAGCTGGAGAATATCCAGCGGACCAGGCACGAACGGCGAGATTCCGCCGCTTCAAATAATTCCGAGCGCGGTCTGCCGACACAGCGTGTCGGGATGACAACAGGCTCGCGAGCGGAAAGCGGTGAGGCTCGACCGGAGGCCCGGCGACGCGCGGACGAAGTCCAAGTGCAAGCCAGACTTCCGAGAGGAGGGTGGCTAAAAAGCCCATTTGAAGATTTGGCATATAAGGGAAAGTCGGACAAACAGAATCCGATCCATTTCCTCGATAAATTCGAAAAGCTCGCCCGTTACGAGGGCGTACCCGAGGAAGAACAACTGTTCTACTTTGGGCGATGTTTGAAAGGAGCAGCCAGCCAATGGCACGACCTACAGCAGGCGGAAGACATTCACGAACTCAAGGATAAGTTCAAGCAGTATTTCTGGGGGTGCCAAGCCCAGATGCGTCTGCGACAGCAGATCTACTACGGGCGCTATAAGCCAACAGACGGTCCAATGACCGAATATGCGCTAAACATGGCACGCCAGGCTCGAACCCTGAGACCGCCGATGACAGATGAGGAGATAGTGCAGACTCTACGCGAGCACTTCGAAAGAGACGTCGCAAGGGAGTTAAGACCGTCGGTCACCAAAACGGTGACTGACATGATTGAAATGCTCGACTCGATCGAAAACGAGCGGGAGAGTCGAAAACTGCGGAACGAGGGAAGGCGTTCCGACGATAAGTCAACGGGATATCCGAGGGACAGGGCGTCCAGTAGGACCAACGATGCCAGAGACAGCGCACGACCGAGCGCGTACGGGAGGCGCGAGACAGCGGAAACGCGGAGCACAGCGCCAAGCTGGCGCAAGGCCGCACCGCCGGGTACCGGCAGGAGCGCGAGAGTGGACATCGTTGAGGAACCGGACAGCGACGACAGTCAGGCCCAACCGAAGGTCACTAGATACACCCGAGGAAGTGACAAAGTTCCGAGGAAGGAGGTGCTTGAAGCAGGCGCCCGCGACAAACCCAAAGTCGCGAAAGCGATTGGAGGCGGGCGAAAGGTAGCCGCAATAATGGCTACGGAAAACGTAGAACAGCTAACGGACGAAGCGGAGTCCGAGGAGGCGGAGCGAGATTGTTGCGTAATAACAAGACAACAGACGCGGCAACAATATCTAGCCAAGACGGATCCGGTTGACCAGGTGGTAAACGAAATCGCCCACAGTATCGTGCAGACGGCGAATGAAGGCATCACCAATGCAGTGATACCCACGGTCAAACTCGAATTCCGCACATGCCAAATGCAAGCGATCATCGATACGGGATCGCAAATTACAGCTATCGCTAATGGAGCTCGAGACAGATTGAGAGACGCAGGTGAACCCATGCAAAGTGTCCCGACAAACGCAGTCAAACTCAAGGGAGCGTTTTCCAAGGAGGACGTCGTGACCACCGAGCGAGTGAGACTGTGGTGCCACCATAAAGATCGACGAATCATCCACCTGTATTATGTTGTCGAACACCTGGGATTTGACATGATCCTAGGAATGGACTTTCATCTCAAGCATAGAATTGAAATGAGGTGCGACATCACAGCCGACGTAAGGTTCCTGGGGGCAAAACACACGCCTCCCAAGATACGGAAGAAGAGAGTGGCAAAGCGATTGGTGGATTTCCATCACCAGATGATCGTGGCAGCGGAGGACATGCAGGGAAACCGCAGACCGCTAAGAGGAACCGCGGAAAAGTTCCTGACCATTCTCGAATTGTCCGCGAGGGTAATCACCAGCGCAAGAACCATGATGCGAGACAGGCGAGAGCCAATGCCAAAAGGAGCGAGAAGATGCCTATTCGAGTGCGCGAGTGACGATGAACGAGCAGAGCCCGCCAATGTCCGGATTGACGGGGAGCCAACGCGTATTCAGGAGATAACCGGAAATGACGGGGAGCCCAGGCAATCCGAGGGAGCCGTCATTAACATAATCAAACGACACGATGCACACGCAGTCACGTACTTGGATGAGGTAGTGCTGATACCCATTGTCAAGCCGACAAGTGACAGCGCGGTGCAGACGAGACAACCGCAGACGGAGCGCGTGATACGCGAATCGTCAGTCGAAGTGCTGTATCGGAAACTCCCGATTCACATCCAGTCACGAGGGAGGAGTGCGAGGCGCTTACACCGACGGGGAAAGGTACGACTGACACCGCGACGACATCGGAGACCACCGCAAGGACGGTCGGGAGGCCGACGAAAAGTGTGGTGTATCCGCAGGTTCGCGAGGCGAAACCCCGCGAGGCGCGTGTTCGTGCAATCCGATAGTTCGTCGGATGACGCAGCTCGAAACCGTGACGTGAGGGACCGCGAACGCGAAGTGTTAAGCGAAATCGGGGGACGGAAAATTGACAAGCGAGTGCGTGAGTGGTTCCACGCGAGTGCAAGAGGTGCATGCACGCAAAGGATGAAATGCGACGAGAGGCACCGACTAGACAAAAGGCGACTCGAGGAGCGCCGACGCGACAGGCGAATAGCGGTGCAAGCGGGTTGCAATGAGTACGAGTTAAACTCTGTGCGGGACGCGACCCCAAGCACAGAGTTGACGGGGAGTATGCAACCGCATGCCCCCCAGTCGCAACCGAGGGCCGTGATGGAGTTCACGGCGCAACCGGAGACCGAGTTGACGCGGCAGCGTCAAGACGGGATCATCCAGGTTCCAGAGGTTCTGTCCTCTGTCTCAACGACCCCAGAACCCGCTGCAGGGGTTCCGGCAACGGTGGTAGGCCAAAGGGCCGCGATGCAGGCTTATCAAGCGGAGCCGCCCGATCAGATGGAGGCACTTCTAGCGATCGAGGGCGTCGTAGCAGAGCTGGAGGCGGCACTGAAAGGTATGGCACCCGCCGAACCACCTATGGCCATAGCGGCCATGGACATGCCGACGTTGGAGGACGCGGCAGACCACGCTACAACCAGAGGAAAACCCCAATAGACATTCTAACCTATAAGGACACGCTCCGAGGACGAGGCAGTGTAGAGATAAAAGACCCGTCCGGCGTATAGAGTATAAGTTAGTATGTAAGCGTTTTCCATATAGTAAGTAAGCTTCAGACTCGGTCCACCCTATGTTTATTTCGGCCGTAGAAATTTAGTTTCTTTTATTTTGTCCCGCGCTAAGACCGATAGTTAACAGCGCCATTCATGGGCACACGGCCACACGCAATCTTCAGTAGATTGCAGGCAGCGCGAGTAAGTACCGTGGTACACAAAATTCCAAACCACGATAGGCCCGCCGGTAAAAACCACAACTGGCGACCGAGTAGAGCCTAGAGAATAATCAGGGCCAGGTAACAGGCTAGTCAGAGCACGGGCTCAAAAGATGGCGTCCCACGCCGAAAACGGGCAATAGAGGGTAACTGCCAAACGGACAGAGCCTGAGATTAGGATAGGACGTAGATTCACAGTCAATATTCCGCGGGGCCGAAAGATGGCGTCCCATAGCGCTAGAGTAAGATCCCAAAGTAGAAAACTGCGTTACCGACCGTTCGAGACTCGGAGGATAAATAGATTACGAGATAGAAGTACCAGTGACCATGGTCACGCAAATGGCGGACTGTTGAGAATTAGAGTGGTTAAACATAATCTGCAATATGTCCGAGCCTCGAATCGTAACCAGCGCCAAACAGAATTTTGATTAAGCGAGGCGTTCGCGAGATAAAATCCCATAGTCCGGGGTCAGAGGTCAAACGGGCCCATGACACACTACGTTACAAAGTAAGCGTCGGAATCGCGAGGCAAGCCCTTCAGGCGACCCACGGAGGTCACGAGGTAGAGCAGATTCGACCGCGGAGGCGATCCACCCACGCGTCTGGGAAGTCGTGAACTAGAAGTAATCCGCGGGTGCAATTGATATCTGGAGCATCCCCAGAACCTGGTACACCCGTACATCAGGTTCCCGTCGACCTACGACACCGGGTACGCGAAATAAAGTACCGTC
The DNA here is from genome assembly GCA_030770225.1 of Temnothorax unifasciatus. Classification (NCBI taxonomy): domain Eukaryota; kingdom Metazoa; phylum Arthropoda; class Insecta; order Hymenoptera; family Formicidae; genus Temnothorax; species Temnothorax unifasciatus. The sequence continues at coordinate 19,926 of JASTWK010001313.1, forward strand.
ACCAAAAATCCGAACCTGGGGGTCCGCCGCGAGAATAGTCACCGGGGACCGAGCCACTAGGTGGCCAAAAGCAATCAGTTCAGGTCGACGTCAACGGCGGTTGACCAACTATGCACCTGGACATCTTCTCCTGGAAGATGACCCGGTTGGAGCATCAGGATGAATAATTAGTCGATGCGCGCGGGTAGCCGTCAACGGCGAAGCGATAGATAAAAAGTTGCAATCCCACTACCCGGGAGGTAAAAGTGGAGGTCATCCTGATGGTACTACGCATAGAAGTTTCGAGAACTTCGGAACAATAGGCGTGGCACGCGAAAACACCATGATAGGCCACACCGTGCGGCGTGACGCGAAAGAGAAAGTCGCAATAGCGGCATGGTGGGGGTAAGGCCCGAAGTGGGGAGCCGGAGCGAGAAGTGCGGCTCGGGGCAGTCCGCCGGAGATAGTCTCAGAGGTAACATCCGTGCTCGGCGCGTTCGTGAATTTTTTATAACAACGTCCGCAAACAAAGTCCGATGCGCGTGAAAACGATAACTGATCGTTATTTATCATCCGGGGATGTCCGCGTTACGCGTTATCGTAAAATTATTCGAAGTTTAACGAAGTTAAGTGACCGTGTCACATGCGTGCGACCACGGCCCGTGTGGTACTTTAACTTTTGTATAACGTCTTCGGATCAACAACCATCTGTAAAAAAGGCTGAAAGGGAATAAAGTGATTGTGCAGTTGTGAAAATTAAACCGATTATTTCAAAGTTACTTACCTTATACTTACCCGTTCCTCCGAGCGCGATCCATCGAAGTCCCTCGTCGATCCATGGTATGCCGGTGAGTGCGATGATCCTGGAGTCCTCGACGGCGATGATCCACGGTGCAGGGGTATCTGAAAAAAGGAAAAGTTAGAAGGAATAATCGGCGAGTACTTATACGTACCTGTTTGACAAGTGGCGGTGCATCTAAGTCCCACGCCGACCTTGGTATGCCAGTCAGTGCGATGATCCTCGAGTCCGCGATGAAGATGACCCACGACCAACAGGAAACAAAAAAGGAAGCCAATTTCACAATTTGCGAGACCACGGTCCCTGCCGAACGTACCTTCTCGGTGGGCCGGTAAAACCGAGTGGCGACCGTAGAACAAGGACAACAGAGAGCGCCCCGCAGCCATCTGCGACCCGGTCCGGTCACAACCTAACTTTAGTTTTGTATTAACCCCTTCGTTGGCAGAGAGAATTCGACAAAAAGTGCCCAAAATGGCAGGAAAATTTTTTATCTTGAAAATTTGTACCCTGGGGTTTTTGAGGGCGCTGATTACGAATCTAAACTTAAAATTCAAAAATTCAAAATGGCGGATCCAATACAGCGGACGAAAATACAAAAAACGGCTTGATTTGGATAAATCTTGGTACTTATGGGTTATTTAGGTTGCTGATTACGAATCTGAACTCAAAATTCAGAAATTAAAAAAAACCCCTGAGTGGCAAATTTCATCCCAATCAAGTAATTTTTTGCATTTTTATTCGCTATTTTGGATCCGCCATTTTAAATTTTCAAGTTTTGAATTCAGATTCGTAATCAGCGACCCCAAAAACCCCCGAGTGGCAAATTTCATCCCAATCAAGTAATTTTTTGCATTTTCATTCGCCATTTTGGATCCGCCATTTTGAATTTGTAAATTTTGAATTCAGATTCGTAATCAGCGACCCCAAAAACCCCCGAGTGGCAAATTTCATCCCAATCAAGTATTTTTTTGCATTTTCATCCGCCATTTTGGATCCGCCATTTTGAATTTGCAAATTTTGAATTCAGATTCGTAATCAGCGACCCCAAAAACCCCCGTATAATACTTGGATGCCAAATCAGAGCAAGTTAAATAGGAAAAAAAGGTTGACGCACTTTTGCGTCAATGCCACACAGGGCACGGATTAATTTGACGCACTATTGCGTCAATGCCAACGAAGGGGTTAAGGATCTGTATAACTCTTTTGTAATACATTATTATTTAAATCGAGCTTTCGCATTTCATGAAGTTTTTACTAATCCTACACACCCTACACCAATTCCCCGCCGCAGAATCAGTTCATAGAGTAACTTATAAGAGTATCTCGATTTCAAGCCTCCCTTTTGCATCGCATTTGCATCCGAGGCAGTGCTGTACGCGCGGCACGCCATCGCTTGTGAGTGTGTAAAGAGGGGCAGTGCTGTACGCGCGGCACGCTCACTCACTATCGCAACAGGAACGCATCGTGTAAACGCGACCTTCAGCTCTTCCTGCGCTACACCCGCACACGTGGCAGTGCTGTACGCGCGGCACGCTATCACTGTGGGAAACGTGGCGAAAGGGATCACTGAAACGCATTCTTTCTTGTTGTATCCAACTAAATGAAGATAAATGCCGAAAGGGCGGCGAGCAGGACTTAAACATCGAACCCGTAGACTGAACCGCCTCCTCCACGCCTCTTCCCTTAATCCAGTGCTGGGAGTTGAATACCGCGAGGATCCGGAATACGAACGATATTTTGCCGCGGGCCCTGCGCGCAAGGCGGGCTCTATCCCCAAAATAGTCGAGAACATAGTGCTTACCAATCGCTATAGACCGGTTACCATCCCGGGCAGCAAGTACTGGGTCACCGCCCAACGTAAGATCGCGAGTGACAATCACCATCCAGTTTACATACCGCTACGTAAAGAAGAATCTCGTGCGAACTACCGTGCGCTTTTTGAGAGTCGTCCATACCAATTGACCCGCATCACGGAACCTGAGAGACCCTCGACTCCGTCGAATAAATTCATCGAGCACATCAGAGAGGACGATCCCCGCCGAAGCCACTATTCTCGACGCCGTGCCGAGTTCCTCCATTTGCGATACGATTCCTGCATACCTGAGCACTGGGGCACCGCGGAGCATCCTGTGGTAATCAACTAAAGGTAAGTGACGACGCCCCTAGATTTAACACAGCGCGGTATGAGCGAGCCCCCGGCGCGACGCCCCGCGCGACGCCTAACGCCGTTAGCTTCCAGAATCGCGCGCCGAAATTGGTTATCTCGCGCCGTCTGCGTTTTTACTATTTGTCACCAAAATCGAAATAGTAGACACTACCTTTGCGAAGAGTGCTTCCGCGATTTGACCAGCGAACAGCGCAGCCAATACGACCTTCTGGTCCGCCACTATATGCACGTCGGCTACCGTTACAGGGTCGAAGAGTGTGATTCGTGCGACGTCGTTATCGGTGAAATTAAAAACCCCTCCGCATGTACCACGTGTAGCGAGATATTTTTTGACGTGAAACGCTCAGTGGAGCACGAAGGGGGAGAACAGTATCTGGAGCGCGAACCTACAATAATCGCCATTTCCCAGATAAAGGGTTAACACTCCGTCGCCCATGTGCCCCGGGCACCCGGTAAGTCGACAGCCCCCAGGAATAATTCCGCCCCCTAGCCGCCTTAGAGTGTGGTTGATGACCGGAGTCTGTGTGTGGTCATTATTCTTTCAAAATAAAACCACCGGAGTTATTATTTGCGAAGGTTATCAGCTTGGTAGGTATCAGCCCTTCCGGCAAGATTTTGAAGGGGTCCTAAGACATTTTATGCAATTCGGGCCGCGGACAGAGTTCCCCACGTGTAGTGAGTGCGGCAAGGTTTTAGCTGACTATCGTCCCACCTTCGAATGTTACGCGTGCACTAGGGCAGAAAGTTCATTTGAGCGATACCTGACAAACCCGTTAAATCAGGGTAGCGCGTTATTAGATTCAAATCTCCCGGTGAGAGTACGGATCGGACAAACGGTTTGGTGACGAGCATCTGGATAGCGAATTACCTCAGTCGCGGGTATCCCCGGGTAGAGCCCCTTGGCTTGATAACCCGCAAAAGCGACTAGTTCCGCATAAGCGATCCGAGCACCGCTCCCGCGGCCGCGATCTATCGAGACGTAACACAAATCTGGTGACAGCGGTGGGATACGAAAATTCGCGATGCCAGAGACTCGCTCCAAACCCGCCGAGCCCCTGAGCGAGGCAGAACTTGCAAAACGTAAAGCTGACGTAGATCACGAGTACGAACTGCTCCAGAAAGAAAAAAGGAAACAAAGGGCGGACGAGACAAAGTTACGCGAGCAAGAGGAGAGGGTTAAACGCGATCAGGAAATCCTTGAGATAAAGAAGGAGGAATTAGAAAAGATTAGAATTGCCATGGAGCAAGAACGGGCCGAAATGAATAAACAACTCGAAGAAATTAGGACCGAACCGAACGGGCTACAGGATGCCGCGCGAGCATTGTCTCCCCCGCGACAACGCTCTCTCCTTCGCGATCTAGGATTAGATAGATGCGGAACCCACCCACTGTCCTCGCGGCAACGCTTACGATTCGATGCACCATTCCCAGGCAATCGCTCCCTCCGGGATCCCAGCTCGGAAGATTATCGGTTATCTCCCCCCCCGCGACAACAATCGCGCCACGACGCGTCGCGCTCCGATACCCGTTCCCCGCGGGATCCAACCCCAGAAAACTATGGCCCGCGCATATCCTTTAAAGAAGCTTTAGACACAGTCCCTTCCTTCGACGGACAGAATATTCCCTTATCGCAATTTGCACGTGCCTGCAAACGCGCTAAGGAAATTCTTCCGCCATCTTCTGAACGCAACCTAACCCGCCTCCTCCTAACCAAATTGCGTGGCAGGGCCATATGCGCGGTAGAGGACGAAACCTGCGAAAACGTGACGCAACTTACGGATTTGTTGAACGGCGCTTTCGGATCGCCACGTACGATAGATCAATACCGCGGCGAGTTAAGTACCATCTACCTAAAATCTGGCGAGCATATCCTAGATTACATAACCCGAGTAAAGGACCTACGTTCGGCCATCCTCGACGAAGAAAGGCGCACTCGCGGGCATTTAGACGACCACGCAATGGTCGAAATCGACGCCCTGACCGCGCGATCCTTTTGCGAGGGACTCCCGCTCGCTTATCGAATCCAACTTGATCGCAGAGATCACTATGACCTTTCCACTGCGTTCGCTCACGTTAAGACCCTCGCGAAGAGGCAGGAGGTAGATAACTCGCGTTTCGATAAACCCCGTAGAGATGACGGCGAACGCGGATTAGAGAGAAATGTTTACAAGCCCGCGAGGTATTCCCCCGAACGGCATGAAACAAACAAAGACCGGTATAAACCAATTAGGGCAGCGTATCAAACATCAAATAATTACTACACACCGGGCAGACCTCGTTATGGGGAGGCGAACCCGCCGCGCTACGAGGACTATAGGCCGCGTTATAAGGAACCGGGGAAAACTTACGATAGCAATGCAAACAAACCACGGTACCGAGAACCGGAAAGGGGACGCGCGGACGCAAGTAAAAACGAGGACATTTGTCGATACTGCAAAAACCGAGGCCATAAAATAGAGGAATGCCGCAAAAGACAATACAACAACTCCTTACGAACCCAGGGAAACTTCCCCTACCCCTCGAGGAGCGCGGACGAACCTCGAGTGGGAACGACGAAAGAGGTCCGTCCGTTGAGAACGATGACAGAAGCGCCGAACGGAGAAACACCCGAATCGCAATAACAAACCCGTCGAAAACTCCCCATGCACCCAGCGTAAGAATAGCAATGGAGGGGCTGAAAGGCGAAACGACGTTCATGATAGACACGGGAGCAGCCCCAAACGTAATAAAATTAAACAAACTCCTATCCCCGGAAAACATAGAAACAAGCGCAGGTATAATAATCACGGGAATAACGGACGGGAAAATTGACACACTCGGAGCAGTAGAAGCGAACTTCCTAGGGCACCGAGTCGAATTTCAGGTCGTAAATGACGATTTCCCCATCTCGCAAGACGGCATCTTAGGATCAGACTTTTTGCGAGATTCCTACGTGATAGACGCCACTCAAAACCTCCTAACATGAAAGGGAATCTCGATACCGCTGGCAAAAAGGGATAAAAATCCAGAGATATCCTTGGCACCCACAATATCCACCGCATCGTCGGTAACTCCTAAATCTCCTAAATCTACCACATCCACCGCATCGTCGGTAACTCCTAAATCTCCTAAATCTACTATATCCACCGCATCGTCGGTAACTCCTAAATCTCCTAAATCTACTATATCCACCGCATCGTCGGTAACTCCTAAATCTCCTAAATCTACTATATCCACCGCATCGTCGGTAACTCCTAAATCTCCTAAATCTACTATATCCACCGCATCGTCGGTAACTCCTAAATCTCCTAAATCTACCATATCCACCGCATCGTCGGTAACTCCTGAATCTCCTAAATTATCCACCGCACCAACGGTAACCAAATCTACTATATCCACGGAATCCACCGCGTCGGTAACCTCAGTAGACACCGAATCCGGCGGCAAAGAAGCTGGGATAAATTCAGACGAGAACCCCGGATCCTCCGCGGCCGATAACCAGAAAACCGACGCGAACGAAACCTTTCTAATTCCGGCGAGAACACGTACCACCTTGGCACTCCGAGTTAGCAATCCGGAAATTGCAACGGGCTACATACCTCGAATACATGTGCATGACGACATCTACCTGGGAGATGCCGTCGTCACAAATCGGGACGGTATTGCCTACATAGGTGTTATTAATTCCGCCGAACGAGACATTGAGATCTCGTTACCAACGGTCGAGCTTCAAGAAATAGAAGCATGCTCTACCCGCGGTCCACCCCCCCACACCTCCTACATCCTTTAACAAGGGTCATAAAAGCACCCTTCATCAAAAGTCAACCGCATCCGGACGTTTTACCTTAGGGCCAAAAACGACCAGGAGCGAGAGAAAAGCGCAGCGTACGCTGGCAACCTTTATGGGCAAATCTCGCGTAGATGAAATAAAAGAATCACTTCGTCTAGACCACTTGAACGACGAAGAGAAAGAACACGTTCACAATTTAGTAGAGAAGTATAGCGATCTATTTCGTCTGCCGAGCGATAAACTACATCACACCGACGTGATAACACATAGAATCCCTACCACGGACAATGTCCCAATTAATACAAAACAATATCGGTTCCCGCCGATGCACAAGGAGGAAATTGACAAGCAAATAAAGGAGTTATTGGAAAACGACGTTATCCAAACGTCGACATCCCCATATAATTCCCCCTATGGATCGTGCCCAAAAAACCCGATTCGAAGGGTAATAAGCGATGGCGTATGGTAATCGATTACCGCGGACTAAACGAAAAGACAATCGGCGACGCACACCCCCTTCCCAATATTACCGAAATACTAGACCAACTCGGCAGCGCGAAGTACTTTAGCGTCTTCGATCTCGCCTCGGGGTTCCATCAGATACTCATGGACCCGTCCGACGCGCACAAAACGGCATTCTCGACGCCGTATGGACATTTTGAATTCAAACGAATGCCTTTCGGGCTTAAAAACGCGCCAGCCACGTTCCAACGGCTGATGAACCAGGTTCTGACGGGACTCCAAGGCGTAGAGCTCCTAGTATATTTAGACGATATCATTATATATTCAAGTTCCCTGCACGAACACCTTATAAAGTTCCACAAGTTAGCGGAACGACTCAGAAGCGCTGGCTTGCGACTCCAGCCAGACAAATGCGAATTTTTGTGTAAGGAGGTTACTTACCTCGGGCACGTAATCTCCGAGGCAGGCGTAAAACCAGACCCCAAAAAGATCGAAGCAGTTGAACACTTTCCTCGGCCACAGAACGCGAAAAATATTAAGCAATTTTTAGGCTTGGCAGGGTACTACCGTCGTTTTATTCCGAACTTCTCGAAAGTAGCGAAGCCACTCACAGACCTTCTTAAAAAGGACGCCGCGTTCACCTGGCGAGAGGAGCAGGAAACGGCCTTTGCCCACCTGCGGAGTCTATTATGCTCCGAGCCAATCCTACGTTACCCCGACTTTACAAAACCCTTTGTCCTGACCACAGACGCCTCGGGCGTAGCGATCGGCGGCGTCCTGAGCCAGGGCCCCGTCGGTAAAGACTTACCGATAGCCTATACATCCCGATTGCTTAACGCCGCGGAGCAAAACTACTCTACCATCGAGAAAGAGTTACTTGCGATTGTTTACTGCGTCAAACATTTTAGGCCATACCTGTTCGGCCGCGAATTTCAGCTGGTCACAGACCATAAGCCACTTGTCTGGCTAAATTCGGTAAAGGACCCTTCATCGCGCCTGGTCCGATGGAGACTAAAACTCCTGGAGTATGAGTATACCACGGAGTACAAGGCAGGTAAGGTTAACGCGAATGCGGACGCTCTCTCCCGAAATCCGATCCAACAGCAAATCCTCCCCCTCACTAAAGCAACGGAATCCACCGACTCGGACGAGTCGTTGTTCTCTGCCGAACCACGCGCCAAAAGGAAGCGGCATACTCCGCCCGACACTCATCCTCCCGAGGCCACAGAAGATACCCCAGGAGAAGCAGAAGTCACTGGAGAAAACGTACCGAACAATAGCGACGAAAGCTTTAATGAGGACCAAGAACACGAAGACCATGACCCCGGCATAGTACTAGACGATAACGATACTGACGATACTAGCAGCACATCAGAAATTTTCGATAATCCGAACGAACCATTCGACCTGCACCCCGCAAAGGCCAAGATTACGGAAATCAAAGACCACTTCTTGTCACGAAAAGACAACCTGGTCGTATTCATCTCACAACAGGGGGAACCGTGTGACCCCGGCGGCCGAATGTTGATGGAACAAAAAAGATTACCGATGATAGTAAACCCGGAACTCGGCCGAGCCCGGGTGACCACGCAAGGTAAACCAAGAATTATTGCACTGCCAATCAAAACCAGCATTTCGGAAATAACACAGAGGAAATGGGTGAAAGAGGCTATCTCGTCTCTCCTCGACGTGTGCACCGAATTGGAATTGGCAACCATCTCTATATGCAAAGGGGGCATAGACGGAATAATGTTCCCAACGATCCGACGGATGCTGGAGGATGCCTTTCGAGGCAATCCCACTCACATCCTGATTTGTAAGAACCACATCGTGATATCACTGGACGCAGAGAAACCCGGTATCCTAGAAGAAGCCCACGCCTCGGCGATCGGTGGACACAAAGGAGTCACAAAGACTTACCGCAGACTCCGGGAACACCATCACTGGCCGGGGATGAAGAGCGATGTACAGGAGTTTGTCCGGAACTGTAGGAGTTGTCAGCTGAAGAAATTGGTTCGTGTCAAGACCCGACAGCCAATGGTACTCACCGACACACCGGGAGCGGCCTTCGACAAGATTTCTATGGACATCATGGGACCTCTACCTACCACGAGCACGGGATATTCCTATATCCTTACCATCCAAGACCTCCTCACCAAGTACTCCTTAGCCATCCCACTAAAACAAGCATCCGCAATTGACGTAGCCGATGCATTCGCTAAGGACTTTATCTGCGTGTACGGAGCCCCGCGAGCATGGCTCACGGACCAGGGCAGTCATTTCGTAAACGCGCTCATGCGCAATATTGCAAAAAATTCCGCATTGCCCAGTACAAAACTACTGCATACAGACCGCAATCAAACGGTTCAATAGAAAGATCGCACCACGTATTGTGGGAATACCTGAAACAGTTTTGCGAGAAAAACGATTGGAACGACTACCTGAAATTCGCGACCTTCTCGTATAACACCAGCGTGCATGAAGGTACACTGTACACCCCCCACGAACTAATCTTCGGAAAAACCGCGCGCGCCCAATCGAGCGATCCGCCCCTAGAAGGGGAACCCAACGAAACTTACGTCGAATACCTGGAGCAACTATTCGGAAAACTGCGTGAGACGCAAAAAAACGCGCGTAAAAACCTCGATCGAGCCAAGGAGCGATCCAAGGCTTATTACGATAGGAGAACGAATGCGCGTACCTTTAAGGCGCGAGATCGCGTATATCTCCTCAAAGAACCTAGCCGAGGGAAATTAGACGACCAATACGTAGGCCCGTACGAAATAATCGAAATCTTAGGAAATAACAATGTTAAACTCCAGACAGGAGGTAGACTTAGAATCGTCCATACGGATAAATTGAAATTCGCCGTAAATAAACAATAAAATTACATGCGTAGACAACCTAAGATCGTAGAAACTAGAAACCCCCACTACTGTACCCCCCACCCCTTAGTAGCAATAAGACTAGCATATAAGGAAGACGTAGCAGCCACCAGCCACAGTCCTGTCTGAGCAGCACACCCAACGCCATCATGGAAATACTGGCAGTAACCCTCTTCCTGGCGGCACTCAACGCGCCCGCACATAGCCTGCTGGGCTTCGACTGCAGAGGAGAGGGACTGAATGTGACGACGTTATCCCTGACAGACATCGGGGATTGCGAAGTGGAAGACTTGGAGCCGGTTATCGAAGAAACATATATCCAGCTCTTACAACTTAGCGAATTTGATCACACCACCGCGGTCCAATGCAAAATCGAAATAGACCGCGATATAAAATATTGCGGGTGGTTCTCGTACAATTCAGCTGTGCAGGGAGGAAAGTACGAGTACATACGAGAGATTTCAGGGGAAGCCTGCCGAAAAATGCAGGATACTGGAACCTTATTCCTGGGAGGAGCCAGTGGAATGATAACCAGGATTAAGATAAATGCCACTACCACCCGCGCCATTACAATGGCCGGATCACTGACCATGAATGGTAGATGCGAGGGAATGCAGTACAGCGATCCCTTAGGCACGTGGAACAACGAGTTCGTACAAGCAACAGTGAAAATTACAGCACGACGGATGGAGGTGCCCGTAAAGCATTCCACAAATGAAGTAGTCCTACCCTCAGGCGTCCGCTGCCCAGCCATGGAAGGCGAATGCTACGACGCCGACGGGACAATGACGTACTGGAAGACGTTGCCGACCGACACCTGCCAATTTAACAAATACGACGTGCTCTACGAAGGGAACGCCCACCGAGTTTCGCCTAAGCCTACGCAGAAGGAGACCCCGGTCATATACACCTTGACCACAAGGGACATCACCTTCGCGCTAGCCAAAACCACAGAAACGAACCTCTGTGGATACAAGATAATACAGACGGAACACCCGAAGTTATTCATCCTCGAAACTGCGCCAGGGCGAACCTTCAAAATCCAGACGGGAACATCGATTGACAACTTGGACATCTTTACGTATGTGAACAGCAAGTTCATATACGTCGAGAAACATATGAGGACGCAGCTGACCCAACTCTACCGGGACATCATGAGTCAAAAGTGCGCCTTGGAGAAACAGGTGTTAGAAAACGCCCTGTCTCTTGCCAGCATCGCTCCCGACGAAATGGCGTACCGAATTATGAAAGCACCGGGCTACACAGCCATCACAGCGGGCGAAGTCATCTACATAGTGAAATGCGTGCCGGTTACATGTAAAATAAGACAGACAGAGAATTGCTATAGCGAACTGCCCGTCTCTCATAACAACATATCCTACTTCCTACTCCCGAAGTCTCGTGTGCTGATCAAGGGCGGCACAATCCGAGACTGTAATCAGCTTCTGCCGTCGATGTATAAGGTAGACGAAGTGTGGTTCAAATTGATGCCACACCCGGTGGAAGCATTGGCCCCACCTACGATCCAGCCGCTAACGAAACCGCGATGGAAATATGTAAATCCATCCAACCTCGCCACAAGTGGAATATACTCCACACGAGACCTTGACCGCCTCCGCGACCATATCATGTTCCCCATAGAAAAGCCACCTATGCTAAACACATTGGTGCAAGGAGCAATGGGTCACGACATCCCACGCGGCTCCGTCTCACTTTATCACCTGCTGGACGAGGAGTCTCTGTAAAAAATTGCGGAGAGCACTGGACAGCGCCTCTGGAATGGATTCATTACATTCGGCTCTGCAAGCGCCGGAGTCTTGGCCATTGTCCTCCTGTTCCGCCTGGTCAAACTGGTGATCGACTCTATCATCAGGGGATATGCGCTTCACTCCGTCTACGGATGGAGCGTACACCTGCTGGGAGCAATATGGAGCTCAATCACGCATTTGCTCCTACATCTCAGCCACAGGAAAGACGACCCCGCCAAGGAAGCCGATCCCGAAGTGCCGCAGCACGAGATGACTACCTTCATCCCCAACAAGGAGCCCGGCACCAGCAGCGGCATCAAGGAAATGGATTACGGCGAACTTAGGAAATATTTACGCGACAACGACCAGTAAGATTAATAAACTATTATACCCCAGTAATTAAACGTACTTTAAGCATAATAAAATGTAGGAGTATCGTCCTACATTTTTAAATAGGGGGGGGAGGTGTTACATCCGCCCCATCCCGATATTTTTCTTTTCTTTTAAAACCACTTCGTAGTGGATAAGTTACCTACATAAAGGATAAGTTACCTACACTCCATAGTAGATAAGTTACCTACATAAAGGATAAGTTACCATCACCAATTACCGACTGCAAGAGAGTTACCATTACCAAATATTAGAGTTACCATTACCAATTACCGACTGCAAGAGAGTTACCATTAACAACTACCGACATTGACGACTTACCACCGACATTTACCATCGACATTTGCCATTGATCACCGGGATGCCGATAATCAGAATCACCTAATCACGCGATGAGGAATACATATAATATACACATAATACCTCCGCGCGATCCCGCTAGTCTATAAGCATAGAGAATAAGACTGAAGGAAATCCCACTAGAGAAACCTTCCACTAGAGTTACCATAAGAATTTCCACTAAAGTTACTATAGGGAACTCCACTAGGTCCCTCTACGTAACCGTTCCACCTACGCAACCCTTCCACTTACGTAACCCTTCCACCTACGCAACCCTTCCACTTACGTAACCCTTCCACCTACGCGACCCTTCCACTTACGTAACCCTTCCACCTACGCGACCCTTCCACTTACGTAACCCTTCCACTCGACCACCCCCGCCACTCAAGAAATAAGTATATAAGGGCGAACATCCCGAGGGACACCAGTCTTATTTCGTCAATCATCCTCCGGAAGGGAACTCGACTCCAATCTCTGAGTAAGCATCCTTCTACATCCAAAGCCTTCCCATATCCACTAACACATCGCATACTATTTCATATCACGTACTATCTCATACCGTAATATTCAACAACATCGCTTTGTGTATTCATATCGTAATATTCAACAACGTCGCTTCGTGCATTTTCATATTGTAATATTCGACAACATCGCCTCGTGTATTTTCATATTGCAATATTCAACGACATCGCTTCGTGTGCTTTCATACTGCAACATTCGACAGCATCGCCTTGTGTATTCTTATATTGTAACATTCAGTGACACCATTTGTGCATACTCATATTCTGATTAAATAATAGCATCACAGTGTGCATATTACAATATTCGATAGCGTCACCGCGTGGCCTTAGCGTCACCCCGCGTCATCTTGACTTTGTAGCGTCACCGCGTGGCCTTAGCGTCACCCCGCGCCATCTTGACTTTGTAGCGTCACCGCGTGGCCTTAGCGTCACCCTGCGCCATTTTGAAACAAGTTCAGCCGCGTTTACTCTAAAATCCACCGAAGGTTTAGTTGTTGTTATACTCATTTGTAACCTAACTTTAGTTTTGTATTAAGGATCTGTATAACTCTTTTGTAATACATTATTATTTAAATCGAACTTTCGCATTTCATGAAGTTTTTACTAATCCTACACACCCTACACCAATTCCCCGCCGCAGAATCAGTTCATAGAGTAACTTATAAGAGTATCTCAATTTCAAGCCTTCCTTTTGCATCGCATTTGCATCCGAGGCAGTGCTGTACGCGCGGCACGCCATCGCTTGTGAGTGTGTAAAGAGGGGCAGTGCTGTACGCGCGGCACGCTCACTCGCTATCGCAGCAGGAACGCATCGTGTAAACGCGACCTTCAGCTCTTCCTGCGCTACACCCGCACACGTGGCAGTGCTGTACGCGCGGCACGCTATCACTGTGGGAAACGTGGCGAAAGGGATCACTGAAACGCATTCTTTCTTGTTGTATCCAACTAAATGAAGATAAATGCCGAAAGGGCGGCGAGCAGGACTTAAACATCGAACCCGTAGACTGAACCGCCTCCTCCACACCTCTTCTCTTAATCCAGTGCTGGGAGTTGAATACCGCGAGGATCCGGAATACGAACGATAATTTGCCGCGGGCCCCGCGCGCAAGGCGGGCGCTATCCCTAAAATAGTCGAGAACATAGTGCTTGCCAATCGCTATAGATCGGTTACCATCCCGGGCAGCAAGTACTGGGTCACCACCCAACGAAAGATCGCGAGTGACAATCACCATCTAGTTTACGTACCGCTACGTAAAGAAGAATCTCGTGCGAACTACCGGGCGCTTTTTGAGAGTCATCCATACCAATTAACCCGCATCACGGAACCTGAGAGACCCTCGACCCCATCGAATAGATTCATCGAGCACATCAGAGAGGACGATCCCCGCCGAGGCTACTATTCTCGACGCCGTGCCGAGTTCCTCCATTTGCGATACGATTCCTGCATACCTGAACACTGGGGCACCGCGGAGCATCCTGTGGTAATCAACTAAAGGTAAGTGACGACGCCCCTAGATTTAACACAACACGGTATGAGTGAGCCCCCGGCGCGACGCCCCGCGCGACGCCTGACGCCGCTAGCTTCCAGAATCGCGCGCCGAAATTGGTTATCTCGCGCCGTCTGCGTTTTTACTGTCTGTCACCAAAATCGAAATAGTAGACACTACCTTTGCGAAGAGTGCTTCCGCGATTTGACCAGCGAACAGCGCAGCCAATACGACCTTCTGGTCCGTCACTGTATGCATGTCGGCTACCGCTACAAGGTCGAAGAGTGTGATTCGTGCGACGTCGTGATCGGTGAAATTAAAAATCCCTCCGCATGTACCACATGTAGCGAGATATTTTTCGACGTGAAACGCTCAGTGGAGCACGAAGGGGGAGAACAGTACCTGGAGCGCGAACCTACAATAATCGCCATTTCCCAGATAAAGGGTTAACACTCCGTCGCCCATGTGCCCCGGGCACCCGGTAAATCGACAGGCCCCAGGAATAATTCCGCCCCCTAGCCCCCTTAGAGTGTGGTTGATGACCGGAGTCTGTGTGTGGTCACTATTCTTTCAAAATAAAACCACCGGAGTTATTATTTGCGAAGATTGTCAGCTTGGTAGGTATCAGCCCTTCCGGCAAGAAAGCAACGTAACACTGCAACATAATACAAAAACAGGAATTATTATTTACATCTAATTATATATTTTAAACATAAAAGTAGGTTAAGTATAAATCTGTATTCCGATATTCACTATCTATGTGTACTGAAAATCTGTAGTTAATGTTACACGTATATTTTGGATTTTCAGTATTGACGATTAATATTGGAAAACATGGTTTATATCAAATTTAACGTTAATTAAGTCGAACGTCAAAACATGAGCGCGAAATATACATAGTGAGTTAACAGCAAATTAATAGGTATCGGAAGGACCAATGGTCGGGCAGAACTCTGGCGACGTCACAATATTACCAATAACGAGGATACAATGTTCGTAGGCGCAAGCTATAATTTACTCAGTACAGTGGTATATGCATGATTCAAAAAATCCGTGTCGCTTTGCAAATTAATACCATTCTTCAAACTCACTATGTATATTTCGCGCTCATGTTTTGACGTTCGACTCGTTTCTCCTTTGAGATATCCTCACATCATTGTTGATTGCTGCGCCGACGAGATCGTTAGTTTCGCCGTTCATTTTTAAACTGTATATTGCTCTGTATTCCTTGGCTTTCAGACCGATTGGTGAGTTTCATAAGATTCCTTTTCAAAATTATAACTTTATCCTGACATATTTACAGATATGGATCTTTGAGTCTGTGTTTCTGACCGTTGAATCATGAAACTCGCCATAAGGAAGTGAGAACGCTCTAACTATTGTAACGGCTGAAGATGGCTCAGAGGTGAGCCGAAACGTATCGTATACTGTTTGGAATGTGAAGAAAAATAATAAATTCTATTGAATTTACGCCCCAAGATCGGCGTCTGACACTTACCGCCCTGACTTCTTACTCATTGAACTATTGGGAGTCCTTATTTATGATTTAATAAATAAATCTTTTGCTCTTCTATCAAACTACTTGGTGCTGCTCTGGACTGCATGAACATCCACTGATGGAAAGCAATACTGTAACATATAGCATAACAACAATAATTATCATAAAATCACGTAAATGGTTAAATAATCATGGTTAAATCACTTAATTAACGATTAAACTGCTTTTTAGGAGATTTGGAATCGGCATATTTCTATCACATATCTCCAACTGAGAGCTCCAGTTGGATTAAACTGTTAAAAATTTTGAGGTTAAGTTAGCATCAAGATTTAAGTATGAAGTCGTTAATAAATAATTTCATTAGAGACTCGTTCAATAAGGTTACAAAGGCAAATACTACCTTGATCAAAAAGTTCCCGGAATTTATTTAAAAAATGCAAAATACAAGTTTATTCGTCAATATTAATATTGTTTTCTTCAAAGTACTCCCCATCGACTGCAACGCACTTATGCCAGCGCTTGATCCAATCCTCGAAACATTTTTTATACTCGGTGTTCGGTATGGCCATCAGAGCCGTCTTCGATTTTTCCATTATCTCCTCTCGGCTGCTAAAACGCGTTCCTCGTAGTGGTTTTTTGATTCGATTGAACAGAAAGAAGTCGCAGGGAGCCAAATCAGGTGAATTCGATGGCTGTTGGAAACTAAAAAGACCGAATTTGTGGGCAAACAACTCGTGGATTTTGCACCATGATAACGCACCTTCGCACAATGCCATCATTATCCGCAACTTTTTGACCAAGAACAGAACGAATACCAACCAACAGCCATCGAATTCACCTGATTTGACTCCCTGCGACTTCTTTCTGTTTAATTGAATCAAAAAACCACTACGGGGAACGCGGTTTAGCAGCCGAGAGGAGATAATGGAAAAATCGAAGACGGCTCTAATGGCCATACCGAACACCGAGTATAAAAAATGTTTCGAGGATTGGATCAAGCGCTGGCATAAGTGCGTTGCAGTCGATGGGGAGTACTTTGAAGGGGACAATATTAATATTGACGAATAAACTTGTATTTTGCATTTTTTAAATAAATTCCGGGAACTTTTTGATCAAGGTAGTATATGTATTTTAAGATGGTCATTGAAATAATTTTTATGATATTAATGGTTTTTGCAGACCATGCCATGTAATCTCTATTTTTGAATTAACGCCAAATATATATGTACAATGTACAGGGTGTATCATGACGATACAGAGCGGTACGGCGGGTTGCCCATTCGAGCAGGCGCGCATGGTCGTTCACAATTGCGTTGACTTCGGTGCATCACCTATAATCACTCGCATATCTTTTTTACAATAAAATGGACTTTGTAGCGCCCGAAGTTGCAATAAAATTGTGACGGATTTCCGCAGCAGTAACGTTAAAACAGAAGTCGAGATGACAATACAGGTTATGACACGGTAAAATACGATAAAATAAAATCTAATACGGTAAAATAAGGAAAACGTTGAAATAATATCAAACACGGTAAAATACGGCGAAATAAAATCAAATACGGTAAAATACGGCAAAATAAAATCAAATACAGTAAAAAACGTTGAAATAAAATCAAACACGGTAAAAAACTTTAAAATAAAATCAAATTACGGTAAATTATGGCAAAATAAAATCAAATACGGTAAAAAAACGTTGAAATAAAATCAATCGCGGTAAAATACGGTGAAATAAAATCAAACACGGTAAAATACGGTAAAATAAAATCAAACACGGTAAAATACGGTTAAATAAAATCAAACACGGTAAAAAACGTTGAAATAAAATCAAATACGGTAAATTATGGCAAAATAAAATCAAACACGGTAAAATACGGTTAAATAAAATCTAATACAGTAAAATACGGCGAAATAAAATCAAATACAGTAAAAAACGTTGAAATAAAATAAACACGGTAAAAAACTTTA
Organism: Temnothorax unifasciatus; assembly: GCA_030770225.1. NCBI lineage: Eukaryota > Metazoa > Arthropoda > Insecta > Hymenoptera > Formicidae > Temnothorax > Temnothorax unifasciatus. Next base: position 37,935 of record JASTWK010001313.1, read on the forward strand.
AAATAAAATCAAACGCGGTAAAATACGGTGAAATAAAATCAAACACGGTAAAATACGGTGAAATAAAATCAAGCACGGTAAAAAACGTTAAAATAAAATCAAATACGGTAAATTATGGCAAAATAAAATCAAATACGGTAAAAAAACGTTGAAATAAAATCAATCGCGGTAAAATACGGTGAAATAAAATGAAACACGGTAAAATACGGTAAAATAAAATCAAACACGGTAAAATACGGCGAAACAAAATCAAATACGGTAAGAAAACGTTGAAATAATATCAAACACGATAAAATACGGCGAAATAAAATCAAATACGGTAAAATACGGCGAAATAAAATCAAGCACGGTAAAAAACGTTGAAATAAAATCTAATACGGTAAAATACGGCGAAATAAGCGAAAAAGCTCGTACCATAGTCCATTATAATCATTATATGTTATAATTTTATTACTTAAATTATTTTTTGCACACAATGTTTATGCACAGGGCAAAAGTCAGCAATTAGCATATGTGTGCAAATTTAAATTATAAGTCGGCTAATAAATTGTATTCAATGTAAGTTTAAATAATGGCAGAAATCACCATTAACAAATCTTACAATATTCATTTTGTTTAATTAATTAATAATTTATCATTAAATTGATAATCAATTTAATATATCAATGCTAATGAGCATTATATAATTTTTTACATAAATGATGCTGCTGCATCTTGAAAATCTTAATCTTAATCTCATAAACAAGAGGTTTATTAGTATATAAAATATACAATTTTAAATATGATGCTAATAAATAGTTTATATAAGGCAAATTATTATAATATTTAATAAATACTTTTCAGTAATAAATTCCTTGTAGATTTAAATGAGATTTAAATGAGTAGCATTATTTACATAAAGATGCTTATTAGCATCAGTATATTGAATTAATTATTAATGTTAATGATGAAATATTAAGAATCTAAAATAAATGTTGTTAGACATAAGATCCGCTGATAATCGTTTTTATCGTTATAAATAACGATGGTAACGGTTATCAACTCGTGCCTAATAACATTTATTTCAGATTATTAATATATATATATTGTCACGTCTTTTTCACTCCCGGAGCGGTCCGGGCCGTGTGACGGATCAAAAGGGGAAGGAGAGAAGGATGATAAGCCTCTCCGGTAGTTCTCTCGCACCCCCGACACTCCACTAACCGAATTTTATTGTTGGGCGCCAGGCGCGTGAATTCGCGTCCGCGAAATCGCGAGAAACTAAAGAGAGAGACGCAAGACGAAATAAGTCGGTGTGCGAGAAACCGGCTAGCTCGACCTAATAGCAGG
>JASTWK010001314.1:0-39247 GCA_030770225.1 Temnothorax unifasciatus
GTTATCGTGTAAAAATTTGCAAAAATGAATTTTGAAATCACAGTTTTTAACATATATGAGCTCTTATGGCAGAGGGGTTCCTGGAGACAGGAAATGAAATATTAATTATATGAAGGCGGCCTACCAGAGATTCAAAAAACAAAGCTCTTATAGATCTTAATCTAAGCTTTTCAGAAATATCGAAAAAAACAAGGGTTATCGTGTAAAATTTTGTGATATTGGCTATGAAACAGACCATATCATAGTTCACATAACGTGCTTCGAATAACATTTGGCAACGTCGCAGCGACTACACCCGCACGGAAAGTGTACAGCCAGTACAGCACCACAGTATGACAGCACCTCAAACTCTCAAACTTAAGCAACTACCCAGCGAGAAATGACCTATCGAATCGACGTCAAATTGACGTCGAAATCATCGATATTACATCCATATCGAAATAATGCTCGAAATTTGGAGCTTATTTCGATGTTTGTGCTTTATGACATTTTTTAAAAGAAGAGATTATTTGTGACATACATTCATCGCGCCAGACTGTAAACAGGCAAATTATGTATTTTTTGTTAAGACATCGATATTTCATCATTTCGATATCGATTCGAAGCTATTTTGATTTGCCTGTCAAATATATAATAACTTGCTATTATATAAAATACAATATGAATAAAAAATTATATTGTATTGGCAGACATGGATAATGTAAATATTTTATGATTTGAACATTATAATAATTGCATTACAATATTAATTTTTTTAGGCTTCCATTTCTAGTTACTTTATAACTGTAAAAGTCACAACAAAATTCCTGTTTGTAATTTGACAATTTTGAAAATTAAAATATTATATAACAGGTACATTTTCAGTACTACATCCGCTCATTTATTAAACAAGAAGTTAAATTAAGCAACTAATTAATAAATTATTAATATTAATTATTAATACAATAAGGTATTTACATTTATCAAAATAAAAAATAAGTTCAATTATGAAAATAAATATTAATAATTGGACTTATTAAAAATTAAATAATTTGTTCAGATATTGCGCTCGAATTCTTTTCGCGTTTTACAACGCCCGATCGTTTCATATTAGATGGCGCGATGCGCGAGTTGCCACTCTCAAAGAGCCCCTGCCGGCCCCACCTCTTTCCTCACTCGTTAGGTGTCATGGCCGCACTTGCTTGCGTTTCTTCGAACGTGTCGAGTCTGTTACCTCTTTCTTAACGGATTGATCGTTGCGGCACGTGTTCTGGAGACCAACCGAGCGAGAGTCGGATCACCAGGGAGAGCTCACTGCCAGGAAAGGGAGAGCTGCGGCAGCTAGCGTCCGAGAGGGAGAGTCGAGGCGAGGAGTCCGGTTCAGCGAGCGGAGCCCTTAAGAGATTTTCATTGGGACGCCATATTTGTTACTTTCATTTGAGGATTCATATTTTTAGGGTTTATACCGTTATTTTTAAGGATTAACCATTAATTAAAGGTTAACTATCACTTGAAGGTTAACCATCATCCAAAGAAAAACCCTTAAAATTGGGTATAACCGCCAATTAAAGATTAACCTTCAAATGATGGTTAACCTTCAATTGGCGGTCCGAAATCACTCCCAACTTTAAGAGTTTTTCTGTGGTGTTTTTTTAACGGTTTTTTTTAACACCAAAAGTTGAGTGCATTTTTCCATAAGGGTATATCAGTAATTATTATATGCTATTTATGACATTTAACATAGCAAGTGTTTATATTATATCTATTTCAACAGTTATTTAACTTATTGTTAGAGATGTTGATTTTGTACAGACATTTTATTCTCAAAGTCAAACATTTCAAAAATATAAACTCATAAAAGAGAGAAATTAAATACACATCTGTTCTACTAATTCTAATATTAATTTGTTTACAATTTATGTCTTTTTTTACATTTTGCATACAAGACTATTTATATTTTGACGTACATATGATCAGTATATTAGGAACAAGTTATGGCGCAATTTACTTGGGATATAAAATAACCATTTACTTTTACTTTTAATAATTTATTTTTAATTTAAACGAATTGACTTTGTAAAAAAAATGCATTAATGACAAACTTCATTCAATGACAAACTTTCCTAAATCTTAATTACACTGAATCAATCTATGTTAATTGCACTAAGTCAATCTGTCAAATCTGTTTTTTTGTGATAATAAATATACAATATGTGCAATATATATTCTCTTTCTAGACTTAAATAATATATATTTGCGATTATAAATACATATATGTACAACTCTATCTAGCGACTTAAATAATATATGTTTTTGATAATAAATACATATATATGCAACTCTATCTAGACTTAAGTAATATATTTTTGTAATAATAAATGTGCATATATATGCAATTCTACCTAGATAAATAAATTAATTGTAAAAATTATTTCTATTGTAAGTTTTGTGCTCTTCTAATAAAGATATTGGGGAGAAATAAATAGATAATTTTTGATATATTTTCGATATACTATTAAACACATAAGTAGTGGAATGTGAATATATTTATTTATTTTAATGTATAATACAAGAAAAAGATCATGTTTTATGGTTTCTAATAATAGCTGCAGTGAGGAAATAGTAATCAATATCGAGTCGAAATCGATTTATTCTGAATTGAAAAGTCATCGAAAGTGATACCACATTTCCATCGAGATCGATGAATATTTCAATTACTTTTCGATATACGTTTTCGACGTCAATTTGATGTCGATTCGATGGGTCATTTCTCGCTGGGTAAGGGCTCAGTCACAATGACAAAAATAAGGAATAAGATAAAGAAATAAGGAATAAGGTAATGTCGCATCTCACTTCAGTATACGTACATTAAAGTGAGATGCAACATACCTTATTCCTTATTCCTTTATCCTATTCCTTATTCCTCTCATTGTGACTGAGCCCTAAGTTTTTCTATGTGCCAAGGCCCTAATAGCCGTAACCGTTGATTTAAGCCGTAATCTTTAAGAAATTGACCAATCACAATCGAATGTAAGAAGAATAATCGACTGTGATTTTTCAATTTCTTAAAGATTACGGCTTAAATCAACGGTTACGGCTATTATAAACCAACCCTAAAGGCCATTGCACGTAACAAACTTTTAGTCATAATCGTAAGGCCGTAATAAAATAGACCAATCACACTCGATTATTCTTCAAGCTCAAGAAGAATAATCGACTGTGATTGGTCTATTTTATTACGGCTTTACGATTATGACTAAAACTTTGTTACGTGCAATGACCATAAGGGCCGGTCTACAATGAGTGTTGTAAGTCGTAAGTAGTAAGAATTGGCCAATCACAGTTCATTATTCTTTGACCGCAAGGAGAATAATGGACTGTGATTGGTCAATTCTTACGACTCACGACTTACAACACCCATTGTAGACCGGGCCTAATGGTCACGAGTAAGCTCCAACGTCATCAAAATTCCTGAAAATATTTTATGAATACTTAGAATTGATAAATTTAAAGATTTTCTCTTCATCTCTCAACTGACTAGAGAGTACCTGTAGAGCCTCCTTAGGATGCGGTCACATGGACCGATATTTTCCGCGTAATGCGTATCACGTAACCAATTAGAAGCGCGAATATGCGTAACCGAAAATGCGAAACGCTTCTACCCTAAGAGCACAGTTGACGGAAAGTCGACGGTAAGTCGACTTTTGTAAGTCGACTTCTAGTCGACTTCTAAAAATGGCGGAAAGTCGACTGAAAGTCAACTTCTAAATGGTCGACTTCTAAAAATGGCAGAAAGTCGACTAAAAGTCGGCTTCTAAATAGTCGACTTATAAAAGTCGACTTTCCGTCGACTTTTATAAGTCGACTTCTAGTCGACTTCTAAAAATGGCGGAAAGTCGACTAAAAGTCGGCTTCTAAATAGTCGACTTATAAAAGTCGACTTTCCGTCGACTTTTATAAGTCGACTTCTAGTCGACTTCTAAAAATGGCGAAAAGTCGACTAAAAGTCGGCTTCTAAATAGTCGACTTATAAAAGTCGACTTTCCGTTGACTGTCATAAGTCGACTTCTAGTCGACTTCTAAAAATGGCGGAAAGTCGACTAAAAGTCGGCTTCTAAATAGTCGACTTACAAAAGTCGACTTTCCGGCGACTTTTATAAGTCGACTTCTAGTCGACTTCTAAAAATGGCGGAAAGTCGACTAAAAGACGACTTCTAAATAGTCGACTTATAAGAAGACGGAAAACAGTCAAGCGGCGCGTCATGCATTATCAATATGGCGGCGAATCTCGAGAAGGCTGGAGCCGCTGGAGGAGCAAAGCTTACGCGATTGCGAGGAATAAGTACGTGCCGCGAGACAGGACACGATAAGACGATGTAAAGTGCCGCGCTGTCAACCACCGCCACGATATGGCGGATCAAGTCGCGAGAAAGGTTTTGCCCGACGAGGTGAAAGAGGATCAGGATAAGGCCAAGTGGAAACATGCTTACAGGTTAGGTATGGTGTGTTATTAATTATCATCGATAATTAAGACCTATTGAATGCGACAGCTCTCCATTCTGAACCATCTTTCAGAACACCAGAAATGGAGGAACCTGATGTGTTCATGCGTTCTTCGTGCGTTCTACGGAAAATCAGTCCAGAATAGGTGGTTTATCAAGAGGTGTACGAAACAAATAAGATGTACATGAGAGGTGTCACGGCGATAGAACCCGAATGATTGCCGAAATTCGCTCTCATGCTATGCCATCTTAGTGAACCATTGGTTGATCCACCGCCAAGGTATTCTTATCACAATCCTTGCTTTATAACGTTTTTCTTACTTATTTCTTACTTACTTACAGATATTAATCTTCATTATGATCGAATATTATTCTCATTTATAGATATAATCAAGGAACTGGAAAGATCATTTGCCGCGTGTCTGGTACATTCGGAAAGGCTGGATGGGCACTACCATCGATGGGTATAGAGCATCCGTGGACGGTGTCAAGTGGTTCGTGTATTTCTTCTTCAAGGGTCAAGTGTGCCCTAAGCTGAAACGATTTGTCCCGTTGCTGCTGACGACACCTGGGAGCATCACCAAGTCATGGGCCAGGTAAATCGTCATTCTATCTCCTTTCGGTTTCACGTTGATTCATCAAATAGATTACAATTCAATACGATTTTTTCAGGTTGATACCACGCACTCAAGCAATTGTACAAACGCTGCAGTTGCAGGGAGTCGTGTCCAAAGACAAACTGCTAGAAATCTGGGGTTCGGATAAAAAATGTGAGATTTTAATTTATAAAATAATATTTAGATATTATCATAGACTTCTATACAATACTAGACCACTGACAGGCATCTCGGCCGTGATGCTTGCCGCCATGTTAATTTTAGTCAAGATATGCTATACTACAGATTCTATACAAGTGGTTTTATACAAGATTTTTATACAATAGTCTGGTATATACAGAATGTCCAAAAGAAAAGGTTTAATACTACAGGAGTAGTGGTTCGATTTCGGCATCCAAGTACGCTATACGTCGAAGGCATGACTTACAAACTTATTGATAACATGTACATACCAATATTTAACACAAAAACATTTGCCTGCATCGTTATGTACTGTAATAACGAATGCAGATAAACGCACATCATGAGCAACTGAACACCCGATAGTGACTTAATTCAATGTGGCTGCACCCTTCACTACCACTTGCATCTCGCACTCGCAACAGCTTTTCGGCAGTGCGTCCATAGATGTTAGTGGTCTAGTATAAAAGTCTGTGGATATTATATATATATATATATATATATATATATATATATATATATATATATATATATATATATATATATATATATATATATATATATATATATATATATAACAATATTATTATATATTTACAACATTATGATAACAATATATATATTATATATATTTATATAGCTAATTTTGCATATTGTTTCGCGATTAACGCTGGAATGTTTTAATTTTAGTTCTGTTGTCAGCTTACCAGAAGTGGCTGCCAGAATCCGCGCGCGCATAAGTGGCACAGATATGGCCACCTTTGTAATTAAGAATAAAACATTAGGATTGTAATTATACAGTTTTTTAGATAATTAAATTATTTTATGTATGAAAAAAAAATGGAAATGCATCAGTTTTAGCCCTCCAGCAAGGGGTCGATTGTGTATCTTGAAATAATAAGGTAAAAATTACAAAAGTGAGAAAATTTATTAGCGTATCTATGATTTTATTTATCAAAATCTAGTAAAATCTGTTAACTTTTGTCATTTTTACCTCGTTTTAAGATACACAATCGACCTCCAGGGTCATGTTCCAAAACTCACTCTAGTTAACTAAAATGCTATAGTGTACGTGACGTAAACTATAAATTTTAGTTATTCAGAGTGAGTTTTGGAACATGACCCAGACGTACGCGGCGGTTTATTTTATCGACTTTAAAAGTTGGCGGGGAGTCGACTTTTCGTCATGACGGGAAGTCGACTTTTCGTCATGACGGGAAGTTGACTTTTCGTCATGACGGAAAGTCGACTTCTTGTCATGACGGAAAGTCGACTTTTAGTCGGCGTTTTTTGAGACATTCGCCGACTTCAAGTCGACTTCAAGTCGACTTTCGTCCTTAAAAAAGTCGACTTTTCGTCATGACGGGAAGTTGACTTTTCGTCATGACGGGAAGTCGACTTCTTGTCATGACGGAAAGTCGACTTTTAGTCGGCGTTTTTTGAGACATTCGCCGACTTCAAGTCGACTTCAAGTCGACTTTCGTCCTTAAAAAAGTCGACTTTTCTGCCAGTCAGTTTCGGTAGAAGTCGACTTCAAGTCGACTTAAAGTCGACTTTTTGCTCTTAGGGTAATTGGTTACGCGTTAGGCTGGTTTCACATGGAGCGTAAGATGCGTATGCGTAACTTGCGTCAGCCAATCAAATCGTCTCAGCTACTATATACGCGTATGATACGATTAAATACTGAGACGATTTGATTGGCTGACGCAAGTTACGCATACGCATTTTACGCCCCATGTGAAACCAGCCTTAGGGTGACGTCCCATGGCGCGTATCGCGATACGCGCGTATCGAACTCTGCGACCAATCACAGACGATCCGCCGTTTTTGATACGCTTAAAAACCCGCTGAACATTGAGTGGATCGCACACTCACACATATATGTACAGTCGTACATACATATCGCTACTATTTAAGTTTGAACAAAAATTATCTCTTCTTTAAAGGCCATTGCACGTAACAAAGTTTTAGTCGTAATCGTAAGGCCATAAGAAAATAGACCAATCACACTCGATTATTCTTCGAGCGCGAGAAGAATAATCGACTGTGATTGGTTTATTTTCTTACGGCCTTACGATTATGGCTAAATTTTTGTTACGTGCAATGGCCTTAAGTCTTCTAAAGTCTTATTTTTTTGTCAAGAATTTTTTTTTTTTATTTACTATTATGTAGTATTATGTTTGCAAAAATAAAACGTAATTTTTTGGGTTATATGTAAGGTACATACATGTAAGGTACATGTAAAGAAAATGTAATATCGAGTAAAAAATCCTTTTTTATTTACTATTGTTTGCAAAAATAAAACGTTATTTGTTGGATTATAAGTAATAAGGTACATGTAAGGTATATATAAAGAAAATGTAATATCAAATAAAAAATCCTTTATATAATTGTAATGAGTTCATAAAGAACCGACTTGTGTAAACTCTACTGTCGTAGAATTGATTTTCCTTGAGAAATCTTTCGGGATTATTGTTGCTGTCGATGTAAATCTTGGCCAGCGCGTTGTGCGTAGCCGACTCCACGCAGCCCTCGTGAACGCGAGATTCCAACCACGGTAGCAACAGCTTCAGCTGATTTCTCTTTTCTACCTCCTCGACCAATTCGTCGGTGGAAAATTGTCTGCGCACCACCAGGATCAGATTTTTAATTATATCTTCCGAGCAGTCAACGTCCAGTAAACCACCCACGACCACCGGGAGACGCGACGGATTTACCTTCTGGATGTATATCTCGATGTACTTTTGTAAGTTATTGCGATAAAAGTAGAGAACGAGATCGTGAACGAAGTCGAATCGATCGCACACGATTCTCAAAGGCTATTGATCGGACAGCTTTGCTTCCTTCAGGAAATTCTTTACGCGCTCCGGATTGTAACAGTTGCTCTCCCGTCATATACGCTCCACCTCTTTGATCTGAATTTTGTTTCACTTTCTTTGTTTTACTTTTTTTTTCGGGGAGGCTTTTGTCTTAACCCGAAATAAAGCTTTTTACAAAGTTTTAGCAAAATCGGGGCTAGACCGTTTTCGGAACTCCACTCAGTAATTTTCAAACTTTACTTTTTGTAAAAAAACAATGCGAAAATTCTTTTAATTATTTTTTGTTATTTTCTTGTATATGTATATTACTTAATAGAGATTATACAAAAGAAAAAACATATAGACATATCTTATATATAATATTCTATAATATGTAATAAATTCAGTAATTATATATAAAAAATTATTTCTTTAGTTAAACATTTTTTTATAGGGTAGACCGGGACTATGTGTCCATACTTTACACTTTGCAAATTTTTCGACCGTCGAAAAATGTGAATAAATTGTTTTCGCTTTTCTTTTAACGTATATAGCGTCTGCGAGAGGCATCCTAAGAAAACAAACAACATTTAAATATCTTATGTAAGACATTGTTCAACTACTTGTTACAATGATAAAGACATCTGTCTCTTAAAACTTGAGATAGCAGTACTGACTCGACACATAGCCCCCGTAGACGAATAGCCCCGGTCTCCCCTATTTAGGTATAAAATTTCTCAAATTAAAATTGTTTATAAATCATTGTTTTATTATATTATATAATCATGACTTATTTAAGTCTCATTTATAACATCTTTTTTATAACTTGATTTATGTAAATATTTGTGCGTGCGTGCGTGCGTGCGTGTGTGTGTGTGTGTGTGCGCGCGCGCGCGCGTGCGCGCGTGCGTGCATCATACTGACAAATTTTATTTCTTTACTTATTTTGTAGAGAGATTTGGAGTGCGTAGAAAAGATTCATGCAAAATCCTATGAAGCTTTTGAGCTTTGTGCAAACCAAATCCAGGACACAAAGCCAGAGTATTAGGATGTGCTCTTACAATGTCAGCTAATGTATCAAAAGTTGTTAAAAGAGTTGTTGCATCGGTTTTGTTGATAGATTTCACTGTTGTTAAAGCGTTAATTAACTGTAATAAATATTTATTATACAAATATTAATAAAAAAATATTTATTATATAAATATTTATTTCTTTTTGTTATTAATATCTATATCTTATATTGGGTGCTTTCCATTTACTGACACAAGTCGATACAAGTGTTGTTCTGTCTTTGTTGCTCATTGAATGCAGAGAAGGATAGAACGACGTTTGTGTCGACTTGTGTCAATAAATGGAAAGCACCCATTTTGTACAAAATGCCCCATTTTAATCTTTCTATGCAATTATTTCCTGAATTATTCGTTGTTTTAAACAGGTTTTAAACAGAACTTACTCTGTTTCGAAAAGGACATCTTATTATGGACGCAAGTCTTGTCTAGGTGGAGATGCTTCCAAGATTTCAAGGTAACTTTTGTTTTTTAAAATAAAAATATATATTTTTGTTTAGCTGGACCTATATGCCATTCCGAGACGAATTCATTGACCTGTGATATATTGGTCTTTCAAGGTTATTTAAAGTCATTTACCATCGTTAAAAAAAAAATTTCTTCCAAATAAACTTTAAAACCTTCTGGAAGAAGTTCTATTTGCTACCAGAGTATGGACGATGTGGTTCCAACATGATGATACTCCTTCTCATAATGATCGTAAAGTTCGACAAATGTTAAACAACGTATTTCTTATTGTTGGATAGAAAAAGGAAAAGAAAATTTATTTGAAAGAAAATAGTTTTTTTTATACAATGGTAAATAACTTTAAATAACCTTGAAAGACCAACATATCATAGGTCAATAAATTTTTCTCGAAGTGGGCTATATACTCCTAGCTAAACAAAAATATATAGTTACATTTAAAAAGACAAGGTCACCTTGAAATCACCTAAAAGATTAAAATGGAACAGCCTTTATATACACGGTGCGGAAAAACTAGAAGTATAATCCAGATAGTAAAGCGTGTTTGAGCAAAATCGCACAAACCTGTGATTGCTTATGATGCTGACAACTTGCCGTACATTTGCTTCAATTGATTTCGAGTAATTTAATATTTGAAGCAACACGCAGGTAACATTGGATATATGTATTGCCAGCAATTTGTCAGCAAGAGAGCAGCATCAAATTTACTTCGCGTTGCTAACAATATGACAGGATTGTGTAATCCTATGAATTATTACAGCAACATGACAGCAACAGCTCGAATTTTGAATTAGACGATTTTAGATCGCAGTATAAATTGCCAACAAGTTGCAGACAAGTTGCTATACAAAATTGTTATATCGTGAAGGCATCAACATGCCGACAAATGCGGACTCAGTTGCCACAATTCTGATAGCAACACATACTATGTTGTATCGGCAACATGCCAGCAACAATGCAGACACGTTGCTATCTGGGAAACTTCTAGGGATGGTGGAGGGAACTGAAACAAATATGTTTTGCTTATAATGTGATAGTTAGAAATGCTTCCTTTTTGCTTAGGTACTGGGTAAAGGACGCTTGGTACAAAACGGCTATACCAAAACGCTTTATTTGACTTTATTTTCAGGGAAAGCATTTATGACATTGTGTATACAATTACGTGTGACAATTCCAAAGAGGTGACAGAAATTTCTTTTCGTATCCTGTATACTGTATTACAAGCTTATCTTTATAAAAGAAAAGAACTTCGCCCATTTTCATAAGGGTTTTGGGTTATCCAGGTCTAGAGATGAGACATATTTCAAACTGTAGGGCATCATGAGAGGATTGAAAATTTATTGGTACTAATGGCCAAAATACCCTGTCAATGTTAGGACTTCATCAATGTTGGTATTAAGGTGTATTCATTTTGTTATCTATGCTCATGATGTTTCCACGCTTGCAATTAACTGATTTTTTTTTAATAGTTGAAATATAAAAGTATGATTCCCAGAATTCTTGTTTTTTTATCTTTTCGTAAAGATGTCTTTTTGAGTTCAAGGCACCTCCTCGTGGTGACGGCGGTAACAAACAAATATTGAATATTTTTTGGTATATTGCTGTACCCATATGATGTTGATTATATTATTATCTAGGATATGCTAAATATCTTTCTGATGATATATAGATACCTACTAAGCATAATAATGACTACTTTTCATCTTGGACAGCTCTGATAATGAGCCATTTAACGAACAAAATAACATCATTAAAAGGTCAGAACTGCATCCAGCAGGAGTTTGAGAATCTAAAGCTATTCTTTAATACCACCATTATTATCTACAAAATTATGTGTGATTGATGACTAGGCGAAGTTCTTTCTATTCATCTCTTTGGAATTACCATACGTAATTGTACACACGGCGTTATAAATACCTTTCTATCCGAAAATAGCTATGTTTGAGTCAAATAAAAAGTTTTAGCATAACCGTTTTGTGTACCAATCATCCTTTTTACCCAATGCCTAAGCAAAAAGGAAGTATTTCCGACTACTACTTTATAAGCAAAATATATGTTTGTTACAGTCCCCTCTACCATTCCTAGAAGTTTGTACCGCTAGTTTTCATATATATATATATATATATATATATATATATATATATATATATATATATATATATATATATATATATATATATATATATATGTATTAAGTGCGAGAATTTTATTTCGTGCGCCAATTATCTTTGCCAATTATCTCAGAAAGTGTTGGTTTATTGGAAAAATGTATCAGATAAAAGTGAAGGGGTTTAGAGAGGGCCAATAAACGATCTTATTGGATTTTGGGTTCGTGTTGGGTTTAATAGAGCCCAAATTAAATTTTTTACGTGGAAACCCCTATTTCTTATTGTATCATCTTTTTCTACTAATTAGATTGAACAACTTTTGTCGGAAACATTTTATTTGTCTAATACTTTTTAAGATATTCAAGGAAAACTTGCTAACCTTTTCAATATTTAGCTTATGATATCTTGACATTGGTTTGTCAGAGGAAAAAGTGGTGCAAGACTTTTTAACTTGATTTGGTCTCAAGAATATGTTATTGCAATAGTACCCTAATTTTTTCAAAAATACTTGTATATACATGAAAGCTCCAAAAAGATGTACTATTTTTCCTCCGACAAACAATTATCAAGATATCGGAAGCTAAATATTAAAAGTTACCAAGTTTTCCTTGAATATCTCAAAAAGTATTAAGCAAATAAAAAAATGTTCCAGAAATTGTTCAAATTAATTAGTAGAAAAAAATAATACAATAAAAAGTAGTTTTCATTTAAAAAATTTGACCTGGGTCCTAAGTTCAACAGAGGCTCCAGACCCAAACTCTAATAAGATTGTTTATTGCTTTCTTCAAATCTTCCAACTTTTATCTGAAATATTTTTCCAATATTTTCTGGGATAATTGGCAGAGATAATTAGCACATAAAATAAAAGTTACCCTGTATGTGTGTTGTGTGCGTATGTATACACACACACACACACATACACACACACACACACAATTTCTTTTTGAAAAATATATAAATTACTTTTTGATGAGGTGCTGTATCGCTACGTTCCATGATATCATCGGGAGGTTTACTTTCATATATTTTATAAATTTCAATAATTTTGCCTGCATCCTCCGCATTCCATGCTAACATTAGTGTCATGTCTGCCAAAATAGAAATCCTTGTTAGATGTTTCAAAACATGATGAGGGTCGGCGACATCAACCTAATGAAATAAGAAATTATAACTACTAATTTATGCCAAGTTGAAAAAATTATAATATAAATAATATAACTATATCAAATTATATTTAGTATACATATAAAGAATTATATTAATACAATTAAGAATTTTTAATTGACTATATACTGGCAATGATTATAATCGTGGCGACGATTATAATCGTCGTGACGAATCGTCACCGCGTTTCGACCAAGGATTCCTTGGTCAATTAAAAATTCTTAATTGTGTTAATTATTCTCTGGCGAAGCATGTTACTTATTTGGTTTGAATATACACCTTGACTGAAAAGCGGTGTTCCATCTTATATTGTTTGTCATCTTAATACATTGTTATTGCGATAAATATTATCACATGCCTCGGTGGTCGAATTGGTACGACGCCCGCACGGAATGAGGGAGGTTCCAGGTTCGAACCTTGACTGAGGTAATATTTTTCGCAATGAATTTAATTATTTAATTAAGACGCTTATATTATAAGCATCTCAAATTACATCAATTTAAAATGACCAGGAATCCTTGGTCGAAACGCGGTGACGAGTCGTCAATCATTGCCACGATTATAATCATTGCCAGTATATAGTCAATTAAAAATTCTTAATTGTGTTAATTATTCTCTGGTGAAGCAAATGTTACTTATTTGGTTTAATTATATTAATCCTCCGTATGCCTGGTTGGCTCTGAGAGACCCACTAGTACTTTTGAAGACATAACTTTGTAACCAGGAACGCTGGCGGCCTGAGTGTTTTAGAAGCTTCTGTTTACATGTTGTGCTCATATCATCTTATAAGTTCATGAAAATGTAAAACAAATAATACTTTCGATAAAAAATTCAATATTATGATTATACCAGGGTATACTTATTTTCAAACTTTTGGGTCTGTCAGACCTACCAGGCGCACGGAAAGTTAATAGTCTATTATATATTTTAATTTATATATTATAAAAATATATATAAGTATAATGCAATAAATATATAAATTGTTACATACTTGTACCAAAAGCACACGCAAGTTGTAAGCATTGCCCAACAATTTAAGTCTTTCGTGAATATAATCAGGATTCAATTGGTGATAACGGATTGATAAGAAAAGAGCACATGTAGTTTTTCCCATTACATAATCTGGCACAATGTCGGAATACTCCCATGGTACATTTGTTATATACTTCAGCAATGGATTGCCTTTCTGAAGACATTAATCCATTATAAATTTTTGAAATGTTAATTAAGTTTTATTAACTGCTTTAAATTTTATTAATAAACTTATTGTAAACAAGATATTATTAAGTTTAGTTACCACAATTTGCAAAATATTTACTTTTAAATTTATACTTTAACATTTTATAAAACATAAGAAAATATTACCTGCTTTGGACTGACAAAGACAGTATTGGCTTTGTTCAAAACTGTTGCCACAGAAGTTTCAGGCTTAGGAACTGAAAAATCCTTGTAAAACTCAGATTTCTTCAAGTTACTAAAAGCAGCTGAAAAAAAAGTTAAGTTATAAGATATATAGATAAATTATACAATTGTATAATGATAAAATTATAAGTAGATAACATTCTAGATAACTACAATCATAAAAAAGAGATTTTGCAAAATATATCTGCTATAAATTTTGTAGAATATTAGCAGAAAAATCTGTGAACAGAATATAATGGCAGATTAATTACAGAAACCAAATAGAATTTGCCATTTGATAACCGCTTATATAAAACATTCCATTATAAAATTATAGATTCTGCTATTATAGTTTCTTTTTGGTAATTTGCTATCAGATTATATTGGCAGACTACTGATATGAGCTTAATACAGATGCAACTGACTAAGTGATGTGATTAACTGAATAACCGGTAATTATGAAGGAGAGGGGCTTCCTTGCCGATTTGGCTAAAACTTTGGCTAAAACTCACAATTTTGTATATTTTGGTACGTAAAACATGAATCTATAAGTTAAAATTGTTGCTTTCAATTAGGAAAAAAGTTATTAAGTACTAAAGTTGACAGTTGAGTGGTTAGAATGTCTGTCATTTATTATTACTTTGCATTTATAGACTTTTCAATATGCCAATTATTTTATGCTTTAAAAAAAGCATAATAACTCTATTTCTATAATCTTGTTTAACCATTTAATTCAATATATTATGGCATATTCAGTATAACAAAACTACATATTTTCCAAAGAAAATAATAATTTATGTTTTTTGTTAAAACAGAGAATAGATGGACCAACTATTCTAACCAAAATACACAAAATTGTGAAGTTTCAGCCAAATTGATGAAAAAATCCATCTCTTTCATAATTACCGAATTATAATATAACTTACTCTGGAAAGATGTATTTTTAGCTTGTTTTGGTGGAGATACATTATCCAAATCTTCTATACTTTCTCTTGTGTTATTCATAAATTCTCTCTTTCATTACATAAATATTTCAATATATGCTTAGTTCAATCTATACCTATATCAGATTTTAATAAAAGTACACTCAACCGATTTCCTTTTATGCGAAAACAAAACTTAGTTAAGAAAAAAAATATTAATTTTGCAAACAAGATAATTTTGGGCTATTTTCCTATATAGAAGTCTACATTTATTTAAGTTACATAATAAAAGTAATTCAATGTATCTAGGTTATAACCTGAACCACAGCTTCTTTACAATCATAGACTAGGAAGAGTTAGATGAAGGCTGCATTCGGCGGTATTGCAGTAGCGACAGTGTGTGTTTTTCATTTAGTTTAGCAACTCAAGTCGACACAAGCGTCATTCTGTCGAAAGTACCCTAAGAGCACAGTTGACGGAAAGTCGACGGTAAGTCGACTTTTGTAAGTCGACTTCTAGTCGACTTCTAAAAATGGCGGAAAAATCGACTAAAAGTCGACTTCTAAATGGTCGACTTCTAAAAATGGCGGAAAGTCGACTAAAAGTCGACTTCTAAATAGTCGACTTGTAAAAGTCGACTTTCCGTCGACTTTTATAAGTCGACTTTTAGTCGACTTCTAAAAATGGCGGAAAGTCGACTAAAAGTCGGCTTCTAAATAGTCGACTTACAAAAGTTGACTTTCAGTCGACTTTTATAAGTCGACTTCTAGTCGACTTCTAAAAATGGCGGAAAGTCGACTAAAAGTCGGCTTCTAAATAGTCGACTTACAAAAGTTGACTTTCAGTCGACTTTTATAAGTCGACTTCTAGTCGACTTCTAAAAATGGCGGAAAGTCGACTAAAAGTCGGCTTCTAAATAGTCGACTTACAAAAGTTGACTTTCAGTCGACTTTTATAAGTCGACTTCTAGTCGACTTCTAAAAATGACGGAAACTCGACTAAAAGTTGACTTCTAAATAGTCGACTTATAAAAAGACGGAAAACGGTCAAGCGGCGCGTCATGCATTATCAATATGGCGGCAAATCTCGAGACGGCTGGAGGAGCAGAGCTTACGCGAGTGCGAGGAATAAGTACGTGCCGCGAGACAGGACACGATAAGACGACGCCGCGCTATCAACCACCGCCACGATATGGCGGATCAAGTCGCGAGAAAGGTTTCGCCCGACGAGGTAAAAAAGGATCAGGATCAGGATAAGGCCAAGTAGAAACATGCTTATAGGTTAGGTATGGTGTGTTATTAATTATCATCGATAATTAAGACCTATTGAATGCAACAGCTCTCCATTCTGAACCATCTTTCAGAACACTAGAAATGGAAAAACCTGTGTTCATGTATTCTTCGTGCGTTCTACAGAAAATAAGTCCAGAATAGGTGGTTTATCAAGAGGTGCACGAAACGAATAAGATCCCTAAGAGCAAAAAGTCGACTTTAAGTCGACTTGAAGTCGACTTCTACCGAAACTGACTGGCAGAAAAGTCGACTTTTTTAAGGCCAAAAGTCGACTTTAAGTCGACTTGAAGTCGGCAAATGTCTCAAAAAACGCCGACTAAAAGTCGACTTTCTGTCATGACAAGAAGTCGACTTTCCGTCATGACGAAAAGTCGACTTTTCGTCATGACGGGAAGTCGACTTTTCGTCATGACGGAAAGTCGACTTCTTGTCATGACAGAAAGTCGACTTTTAGTCGGCGTTTTTTGAGACATTCGCCGACTTCAAGTCGACTTAAAGTCGACTTTTGGCCTTAAAAAAGTCGACTTTTCTGCCAGTCAGTTTCGGTAAAAGTCGGCTTCAAGTCGACTTAAAGTCGACTTTTTGCTCTTAGGGTAGCAGTTTCCGACCATTCACAGTCGATTATTCTTCTCACATTAGACTGTGATTGGTTAATTTCTTAAAGATTACGGCTTAAATCAACGGTTACGGCTATTGTAAACCAACCCTAAAGGCTGATTTATAGAGGCCGTAACCGTTGATATAAGCCGTAATTTTTAAGAAATTGACCAATCACAGTCGAATATGAGAAAAACAATCGACTGTGATTGGTCAATTTCTTAAAGATTACGGCTTAAATCAACGGTTACGGCCTCTATAAATTAGCCTTTACTTGTAACGCCGTTACCGTTACCGTTACTTTCTTTCGGTAACGAGCGTTATTTTTTTCTGTATGTAACAGTAACGTCGTTACATTTTCACAGTAACGGTAACGAATTTAACCGTTACTTTTATCGTTACTTTAAAGACCGACAACCCTGGGTTTTTATGACTACCAAAGGGGCCCCAGGGACCCGACGATAACTAAAGAGTGCTGACATTATTAACCGTTTTGACTGTTTTGAAGATAAATTTATCATCAGAAACGTACAAATGTTAAGATCCGGGCACATAGAAATACTTAAGCAGTAAGAAAATCAACGATATGGATTCGCTACTGCTTACGTTTTGTCTTAAGTTCTTGATTGTGATTGGCTGATTTGTTTAATTTACTGCTAACGTCTTACTGCTTAAGTTTTTCTATGTGCCCGGGCCTTTAAAGATTTGTATAATTATGACACTGTTTTATCATTATAAACCTTAAGATTTAATTGTAATACATTAAGGGGATCCTATAGTGGCAGTATATAGTTACCGACATTTTTTCATTTTAAGAAATCTTTGAATTGGCTTTACAGAATTGCAAGTTTTTGGTCTAGAATTAAAGTAGGTACGCACAAAAATCTACATCGCGACACACGATTTCATATCGGGAACGAAAAAAAATTTTACTGATTTGGGCACATACAGCTGTCATCTGACGACAATAACAACATCTGAATTGTTCAGATACATTTACTATGTATCTGAACAATTGAGATACAGTTACCGTATCTGAAAGAAAGATATTGAAAAAACTCTATTTATGTGATTAGTGTGACGTACTTCACGTAATTATATGTATGTACAATTATAAGTGCAAGGTTTATTTTTACATAAGAAATTACTAATTTCAAATTACTATTAATATATATATTTTTTTAAATTACTGAAGTACGTGTAACAAAAGTTGAAAAGTACAAACTTTAAACAATAAATATTTTGTATGTAGGGGAGACCGGGGCAAACTCGACACTATTTTTTCAAAGGCAATTTTCAACAATTAATTAAAATGAAGCAAATTCAATGGTATACATTTAAAGAGTGTTCCTTCAGGTACAAAATTGCTTCAGGAAGTTTTGCTGTACGTCGCTTAGTTTTGCCTCCAGGAAAGGAAAAGTGACGCGAAGACAAATTTTCAAATTGAAAAATGTCGGGGCAAACTCGACACTTTGATGTCTGTGAAGTTGGCATCATTTTCCAGCAGATCAAAAATAAAAGGGAGTTCTTGTCGCATGCAGTCGAGTTCTATAGTTATTGATACTTTTTAGTAATAGTTCTGTTAATTTTGATAAAAAAAGTCTATTGAAAAAATTATCTAAATTGGCAAAAAACCTGGTGTCAAGTTTGCCCCGGTCTCCCCTACTTTATATAAAAGAGAAGTTTTCCTTAGCATCTTTTCCGGTGTTACGCAGTTAAGGCTCTTGGGATCATTAATTATTATAAATAACTTAATTTTAAAGTTAAATATTTTAATTTTAGTGTTACATAAAAGTAACGAAAAAGTAACGAATCGTTATTTTTGTAGTAACGGTAACGGTAACGCGTTACTTTTTAAAATTAGTAACGAGTAACGGTAACGAGTTACTTTTTTGGAGTAACGTTCCCAATTCTGGTTATCATATAAATTAAACCTATGGCTAGTTCGCACTTTTTCGCTGATCTTGCCTACCGCTATCCCAATTTTTCTCATTTTATAGCATTATATAGCACCTTGACTACTCGTGAAGTCAACTAACTAGAAGTCGACTACTAGAGAAATAAACACTCGAGCTCAGGGACAGTATTAGCTATAAATAGATATAGAGTTTTGGCGTTGTTCCATGTACAGTTTGTTGTTTA
The DNA here is from genome assembly GCA_030770225.1 of Temnothorax unifasciatus. Lineage (NCBI taxonomy): Eukaryota > Metazoa > Arthropoda > Insecta > Hymenoptera > Formicidae > Temnothorax > Temnothorax unifasciatus. The sequence continues at coordinate 19,236 of JASTWK010001314.1, forward strand.
TTATTATTATATATTTTGCGTTACATATATATATATATATATATATATATATATATATATATTTTTTTTAATGTATCTATCTATATATATACAGGGTGACAAAAAAATACCTGGAATTTTTTTAAAATTATGAAGCAGCTAGAAATCAGTACAGAAATTAAACATGTACACTTTAAATATAATATAAAACTTTATTAGAAGATTAATAAAATTAAACAAAAAATATCAATAAATGTTCAAAATTTCTTCCTTGCTTTCAAAGTGACTTCAAAAATGTATTAAATCCAAAAGGAAGCAATTTTGAATATTTATCGTAATTTTCTTTGTTTAATTTTTGTTATTAATATTCTAAGAAAGTTTTATGTTCTGTTTAAAGTGTAGATGTTTAATTTCTATACCGATTTTTACCTGCTTTATGTATTTAAAAAATTCTGAGAATTTCTTGTCAGCCTATATACATATATAGATATGTATAATATATCTTATAATAACTCTATAAACAGTAAACAGTGCACAGGGCAACACACGCCAAAGTCCCAATTAAGCTATGAATCAAATACGATTTACAGCTAATATTCTGAACGTGAGCGTCTCTGCAAACAGCATAGATGCTACGAGAAGTAGAGATGGCAGTAGGCAATATCGGCCAAAAAGTGCAAACCAGGTCTGACATAAAGAAACAACATTGATAATGTTGAAAGATATTTTGAACAGACACAAAATTATATTAATATTTAAAAATTAATTGATATCTTACGAGTATCTTTATTGCAATATTTGAATGCATAAGATCTTGCCAATCCAATTTGCTAAATTTAAATGCTTATTTTGTATTAGAATTTTCATCTTCAAGTAATCACTAAAATCAACCATTAGCAGGTGAATTGATATATCTAAAATACCTTGTACATATAAACTCACAAATTTTAAAAATTACCATTTAAATTGTTATTATTTATAACAATATTTTTCATATATAATTGCTTTTTGGGCATTCTCTTTTGCAGTCTACTTTTTTGTCTCTAAATAAAAAAAATCATTATTTATATGACTAAGATTCCAAGAGACTTTTTAATATTTGATGTTTCCGGTAATGAAAGAGCCCATTTTCTTAATCCTGTTAATAAAACTGAGCTAGTGACTAATATAGCCCCGCCTACAGAATAACAATTTGGTATTTCATTAAAAAATAATACCTGCCAAAAGAACGCGAAGACGATATCTGTGGATCTTGCTATGGCCACTGGACCAGCTTGTTCAATTTGAAGAGCTAAGGTTAACAAAATTTGGCCTGCAAAACTAAACAGTGCGAGTGCAACAACCAAAAGTCTATCTGTACCACAATGTGGCATACATAATGCGCCAATTGCCCATGATATAAGCGTAGTTTGAATCAAGGCAAATGAACCAAAGTTTGTCATTATAACAGAAAAATGAAGACCTTTTAATGCACGTAGTAAAACATATGCATTCGCACCAAATAGAGTAGCTGAAAAAGCAGCCATAGCACTCCATAAATCTGCATGCTCTGGCTTAATATGACCATCCGAAAGAGATTCTATGGTGTTACCAAAAATTAACGGAGGTCGTGTTATCAATATCACACCAATCAGTGTCAAACATACAATAACAACGTTGAACAGCCCACAGGGTTCTTTCAAAAATATCCGTGCAAATATTGCTACAAAAACAGGAACAGAAAATACAATAACTGAGGCATCAGCCAACGGCATATGTCTAAACGCGTAGAAACTAAACATAAGTCCTGTTGTACCAATAAAACTCCTTAGAATAAGTATTAATCTACGTCCTTTTGGAAAAGGATGTTCACCTTTATAAATCACAATTGGTATAGATGGTAACAATACACCTAAAAATCTAAAGATTGCCATTTCTGTTGGATTTACTTCTACCAAGCTCTTAACAATCACACTACATAATGAGAAGAACAGAGATGAGAGTGTCGCTAAAATTAGACCCATATAAGGACAAGATTTACATAAAAGAATAGAAAACTTTTTTTCATGATTTGTTGTGTTATTCTCCACATCAGCGTCTACTAAATGTTGCAATTCCACATGTTCTGACATATCTGTAAGAAAAATAACTTATGTTATAAAGATAAGTACACTTGCATTTGTAAATATGTGATATACATTAGAAGATAAAAACAGCATTTTACCAGAATACAATGTTAAGATAATAAAATGTTCTTGTACAAATCTGTAAAAATATTACCGCAATAATAACTGAAGTTATAAAATAGGAGATAAAACAAAGATTTTAAAACAATAAAATATCTTCGTACATAAATCTAATTCTACTAAATAATTATATTAGAGAAATAATATCTTTTATACTCAAGAAAAGTTTCCCAGATAGCAACGTGTCTACATTGTTGCATGTTGCCGACAACGTAGTATGTATTGCTATCAGAATTGTGGCAACTGAATCCGCATTTGTCGGCAAGTTGATGCTTTCACGATATAACAATTTTGTATAGCAACTTGCCAGCAACTTGTTGGCAACTTATGCTGCGGTCTAAAATCGTCACCCATTTAACTGATTGAAAATTCGAGCTGTTGCTGTCATGTTGCTGTAATAATTCATAGGATCACACAATGCTGTCATATTGCTAGCAATGCGAAGTAAATTTGATGCTGCTATCTTGTCGATAAATTGCTGGCAATACATACACCAATGTTGCCTGAGTGTTACTTCAAATATTAAATTACTCGAAATCATTGAAGCAAATATACGGCAAGTGGCCAGCATCATAAGTAATCACAGGTTTGCACAATTTTGCTCAGACACGCATGGCTATCTGGGTTATTATTAGTAGTACATAGGAATCCAAAGGTAATGATCTATATAAAAAATAAATAAAAATTGTAGATTAGAATCTTTATCTAAAACTTTGTCTTTAAAATGTTAAATTTAAATAAAAATTAATATTATTTTACTGATATAGTATCAAATAATAGAATTATCATACTTTGTAGTTAAAATTATAAAGTACAAAAGGTACTAAAGTTTTACGATTATCAAATATTTTTGTATAAATTTAATCTTATTAATGTAATATTAATAAAAATAATAATGCAAAATTGTAATGTTTATATAAAAAATTTGAATAATTATATTTATAGTTATACATTGTACTAAAAGAAGAGAGAGAGAGAGAGAACAAAAAACGAAACTATAAGTCTCTTGTTAAATTATCTGTTATTTGAAATAGAATAATAATATACAATAATTAGTATAAGATAGAAGAAAAAACAGAAGTTGTTCTATAATTATAGATTTATTTGAATTCTGTATTAATTAATTACATGTAGAGAACTTTGTTGGCACTTACCTACTAATGTTTACGTTTCATCACATATGTCATATGTAAACAATCATGAGATTATGTGACAAGTAATATAGCCACAAAAGAGAGCCTAGATGGAGAACCAAAAATAAGCAATCAGAATTTGTTTTCTAATGTTCTGTGTCATTAAATATATGCCTTATATTTAATTGCTATATTTGATTTTATTCATATTATCAACTATATGCTAATGACAAAAGTTATTTCACATTTACATCTCACAAATGATATAATTTTACTTACAGACGCCTCCTTTGTATTTACTTATATTTATATTCTCTAAATTACTATCTTGTACGCTAATACGAAATAACAGTAATATAATTCTTTACTAATAACAAAATATTTTACCATTTGACAGATTTGTTCATTTTAATTGTATTTTCTTGCATTTGCTGTCCTTAAATAAGATAAATCTATATCCACTTTGAATGGAAAAAGAGAAGAGAAGAAACAACAAAGTGTAAAAAATATGCAACTAAAACGAGCAGATCTAATTTCCAGTAAAGCTCGTATCAAACTATATATTGGATTTGTTTTCTATTGTGCACTGGCTACACAGTTCGAGAAGTGATACCACAGATTAATATCTGTGCCAGTACTGAAGCCCGAACTTCGAGCAGCAGAAATTTGCGCCAGAAATGAACCAAAATAAGTTAGTAATTTCTAGGAAATTACTAAACTGCTGCTCACTGCTGTTGCATTTCACTGCCCATGAAAACCTACCTTTACTCATTCACACTCTTTTTCGCTTTCTCCCCCTCCTTTTCTTTTAACTCCCCCCCCCCCCCCAAACCTGCGTGTACATTTATCTTAACTGCAGAAAACGCAAAGAGGTATTATAGACAAAATGAGCTAAATTTACACAGTGAAAAGTGAACGTGCAGCGATAACACAAAATGATAAATTTGTATAAGAAAGACCATTGAATATAAAAAGTGATTTCGAAAAGAATGACTTCTGAAACTGACGAATGATTATGGCGTAGTTCTAAAAAAATATACGTTATCTGTCTTCAACGAGATAATATGTTCCCACACACGTACCAGTGAATCATAGATTGTCTAATAAATACGTAAATCGCGTTATCGCACCGTTTCATGTATACACGATTAACACATTAAACAAGACAATCTTGACGACAACAGACCTCAATTATATCCCAGTGCACTTTGCCCAGAACTCGAACGTGATAATTTCAATTGGTTATATTGTAAAGAACATATACCGTAAAAAAACAATGAGTTGGCTACGAAGCAGTCCGTTGCGAACAAGCTTCAGCAAGCAGCGATCCAGAGATTCGCCACCAAAAGATGCCGATCCATCTGCATGTTACGACAGCTTCTGCAAACATTCACAACAGATTTACGAAATCATTCTGCATTCTTTAGTAAGAGCAACTATTTTTAAAACCCTCGCCATTTCGTTTATTATAAAATTTACATCTCTCCGCAGACAATGTGTATCTAAAAGATATCTTTCTTACCTAGTAAGAGAGAGCGAACTGCCAGCACTATGACAATATGATTGGTAGCAGATTTGCACAGATATTGCAACAGATCCGGTATCATCACATCTATACTAAACTTGTATTTTGCTAGCACAGCCTACTGATATAATCTTACAGTAGACTGTCGACAGAAACTGAATAGAATCTTGTAAACATTTAAATGTAATACATTGAAATGTATGGTTATGGAAACAGTAGATTCTGCTCTCAGTTTCTGCAGCCAATCTGCCATTGTATTCTGTTAGCAGATTCTGTTATATTTCTATTAACATATATTCTACAAAATTTATAGTAGACACTTTCACAATTTATTCTCGACAAATTTGGCTATCTGCCCAAATAGCCAAATGCTAGCAGAATATTGGCAATATGCAAGCAGATCCAAACATGAATATGCAGCAGATTCCTGTCCACTATGTCCTCATTAAGCTTATTTTATGCTACCACAATTATAGTAATCGTAGAAACGCAGTAGAAACCATACACAATGTGCCGTCATGATCTGCTATCATATCATGATGTCAGATTCTGCTAGATTTATTTCATTTCTACGCATATATCTGACACTACAGATGCCAGTATAGCATGCGGCACATAATTTGAAAAGCCTGCTCTTAGCAGACATGGTTATCTGGATGGGTTCAACTTTAAAACTTCATATAAAAGTATATTCTAACAATGTTTTCAAGATTTTCTGGAAAAAAAAACATCTGAAGGTTTTATCTTTTATAAGACACTTTTTGGAGCACATGTATAGCTATCTGCATTATCGACTTATTATTGATTAAAATATGATATGGCTCATCTGTACACAACATAACCTATAAAAATGTTTTGTGTCAGTTAATATAAATATAAGTATAATAGTTCACTGAGAGATCCTTTTTAAAATTTTTTTAAAGAACTTAATTTTAAATATAAAAATAAATATTATTTAAAAAAACAATTTTGAAATAAAAACTTAAGAATATTTGACAATGTACAATCTTATTAATTAATTCAGAAACTCAAGTGAGTGGCAAAGAAAAAGCATGGATGTTAATACAAAAATTGATCTAAAAGTTGCTATTATCTTAATCATATTCTTAGTAAAATTAACAATTTGTACACTTTGCAGCCTCCTAAAGGGATACCTAGTCAAGACGATGTACTTGGAGTTGTTAATCATGTTGACCAGATGGTGACGTTACTGGTACTAGAGCTACGAGATTCAAATTCGCATAATTATTATCAACAGGGTAACACTGCAACGCATTCTCCATGTTTAGAATACTTGTTAAGTGAAAATTTACTTGTTAAATTGTATGATTGGAGTATACATACAGGAAGGTATATCTCTACTCTTATAATATGTATGTACTTTATATATATATATATATATTATATATATATATACTATATTATATATATATATATATATATATATATATATATATATATATAATATAGTATATAATAGGTATATATCAGAATTTTATATCATCAGAATTTCAGTAATCACTACTCAAAGATAACACTATGTATCATATCAAAAGCTTATGTTAGTCAAAAACTTTCTTATCTTTACTTATGCAAATAACTTTTTATATTTTATAATAGTATTTGTTATATTTTTTAGTTAAAATTTAAGTAATTCTTTGAAAATTACACCTATTTAATTTAATTTAATTTAATATTTACCAAAGATTTCATTTTTTTTTTAAAGATGCTTGGATATATTTATGACATATTGGACATGAAAGAACCAAGATAATTCTATATATCTTTATGTATATATTTTTAAAATATGTGTATTATATATATAAATTACTGCATATATTATATACAAGAAATTTTCTTACAGATTCAATAATGCTGTACGATTGGAACAAATAAAACTTTACGAGTTATTAGTTTCACATAGTGGTACTCTTCTTGCACATGAACCAGTTATGAGGCCGCTTCTGCGATTGTTAGAAGAATGTGCAAATGATGTTATGCCATTAGAAGTGGAAAAGAAATTAGTAGTATTGTTGAATCAGCTATGTGTTGCCTTAATGCAAAATATGGCATTACTTGACTTGTTCTTTCATCCAACTGCAACTGCGAAGAATAAGTAATAATTTGTGTTTATTATGACAAATAGCGCTTTATATGAATGTATAATCCTTATGAAAATAATTAACAATTTCAGATTTATTATATTTAATCTACTAATTCCTCACATTCATCGAGAAGGTGGTATTGGTCAGCAAGCACGTGACGCTATGTTATTATGTATGTCACTTTCAAAAAAAAATGACAAAGTTGGATTATACATCGCTGACCATTCCAATATATGTCCTGTAAATAATGCAATTATTGTGCTTTGGAATAAGATATTCTTGCAAAAATGTACGTAAAAAAATAGTACAAACAGCATTGTTTGTATTTATTTAGGTACTAGCTACAGGATTGAGTGGCCTTTATTCTTTACTCCCAAGGAAACTCGACATTGAAACGGATGATTGGCATCAGTTGACACCGGACGACGTGAATGACTTACCTGCACTTACACAACTCATGAATTCTCTGGAATTCTGCAACGCAGTTGCGCAAGTGGCACATCCAATGATAGAGAAACAGTTACTTGAATTTTTATATCAGGGTTTTCTGATTCCTGTTATGGGTCCAGCATTGTTACAAGTGAGTGTTTATTTAACAAAAATAAAAAACAATTATACTTAAAAATTTTACTATTAATCTTTCATGATATAAATATTTTTTTTACTTTGAAAAGAAATATATTATCTTTTAATTCCTTTTTTTAATTAAATTATATTTTTATATTTTAAGAAATTAATTTTACATAAGAGTATGAACTCATTTATTTATAATATACAATCTGTCACAATATAAGAACGTGTATATACAAAAAATATATATTATATGGTTGATTTACTTGCATATTATTGTCTTAAAATTAAATTTTTTTATATAATTTAATAGATTATTGAGAATATTTATGTCTGATTATATAATATAAAGTCGTAATGCATGGTTAAAACTGTTTGTGAAATATCAAAAAGTAATAAGCATGAATTGAGAACAAACATTATTCAAAATTGCAATATAATATTCATTTATAAATCACGGTTCCTAGATAGAGAACTAGTTAATCAGTTATTTCCAAATAAAAACAATATGGCAGTTATTCATATTATATACTAAAAATTTAATAGAAAGTATAAGGAACTCTGACAATAATTGATAACAATAGGATTATATATTAAGTAATATAACATAAAAGTATATTTTATGATCTATCAAATCATATAAAAATGTTTTATGTTAAAACAATAATATGCGAATATTTGTCATATTTTGTGTGATAGATTGTATGCTCTCTCATGTCAAATATATTTTGTATTACGTGTGGTGAAAGAAGGTATTTTTTGTTGCACATATAAATATGTATTATATTGATTAGCACACACACAAATGCATTTCAACATTACTATGTGATAAAAAGTATCTGCAAGCTTAATTAAATTAAATTTAACTAAAATTTAATAAAAAATTATCTTTTGACATATAAACTATAACATAATTAAGAAGAAATAAGTAATAAACATAAAAAAAATCTAAATTATATAAGGAAACATTTTATCTCAATAAACATATGTATATATTTTTATCATCCTATTGAAAATTTATAATATTAAAATTTATTCCAAGAATAATTAGAATTTTTTAAAGAAGCACAATTTATAAACGTTTATAAGCACAATTTATAAACAAAAAAAACGTTTTTGGTCAATTTTTTGAATTTTTAATATGTTGTAGTACTTGTATGCCTGAATGAAAAGCTTCAACTTTTATCAACTTTCTATGATTAATTTTTGAGACATTTAAAAGTTGCGTTCACACGATCGTCCGTATGTTTATTTACATGATACACTTAATATAGCGAATAACAGTTTATATAGTAAAAGCAGTAGAAACCGAAAATCTTCATAGAAGAAATACAATATGGAATTAATTAAATGAAAATTATGTATCCCATCTTGTGTCCACGATGCTAGAACTTGGTCCAAGTTGGTTCCTCGGACCGAGGAAAAGTTATCGAAACTTGGATCGTGGACATATCAGTTTTGCATATAAGTTCAGTGTGTCCACGATCTTATAGACACAGGCCTTTAAACTTATAAGGAAACGTATATTTGGAACTGTCCCTCATCAATTTTGATGGGCTTTGGATATGTTGTAGAATAAGGAAAAATAGCACACATATTTTTTTGTTGGCTTTGAAGCATGTTTAATGTTGAATTTTTATTGGCAGTAAAATGCTGCTCGCTGCTGCTACATTTCATTGTTCATAAAATCTTACCTTAAGTATTAAAATAACCCCTCGAAAAAAATTTAGAATATTTGATTACGAGTGAATATCTCTGAAACCTTGAAGAATATGAAAGTGCAGCAATGGGTGAAACCTTCTAAAGCTTCCTTACTCAAGAGAATGCTTTCTATAATAAATGTGAAAGAGAAAAATTCACAAAAATTGACCAAAAACATTTCTCTCATATAAATTGTGCAGAGTTCTTTAACATACAGTATGTTTCCTAAGTAAGTATAAAAAATTAAAAAGGATATTCCATGGCTTATTTTAGAAAGAAAAAGTTCTATAAACATATGTCCTAAATTGCTTTGTTTTTAAAATACAGGGTGTCAAAGACCCCTGCATGCCCCTGGTAGATCCAAAAATCTTTTATTGTAATGGAAAATGGTTCTTAATACCAGATGTACGCATATCAAATTTGAATAAAATATCTTTAAATGTTTTAAAGATTTTCTAAATTTTTATTTTTTTTACAATTTTGACATTTTATATTGTATTTTGAAAATAAAACAGTTTATGGCATATGCTTATAGAACATTTTCTTTCTAAAATAAGTCACGGAATATCCCCTACAATCTTTTGTACTTACTTAGAAAATACTGTATATTTGGTATATTTGAAATATTTGCATAAATTATAGTGATATAATTAATAGAATTAATAAAATTAGTAAAATAATAATTTTAATTTAACCAATTTATTGATTTCATGTATATAATACATTTTATGTTATCAAATATATGTGACTTCTTCAATGTGGCAATAATGGAACAAGGTACACTGTCAAAGCTATGACATATAAATCATTGATGTTATAATTTGTGGTTGTTGGTATCTCCCTCTCTTTGAAAATATTTTTATGACACTCATAGGATTCTCTTGGCTTGACTATAGAACAGCTAGATGCACAACAACATTGGGTTAGTACAACAATATCACTTTTCATAATATGGTATTTCAGTTGATACATATATTTGATATACTTTATACATGAAGTAAAAATGAATTTTTCATAAGCCAATCAATAAAATATTCTACAAAGTATAATTTTTGCTGGATATATATGTATGATACTTCATATTTCTAGTTTCTTATTTTTTTAAACAGATGTATTGTTGTAAAAATATCTTTAGCATTAAGTAAGTTGTATTCTTTTATTAAAGCATTCTATTTTGAATGATATATTACAGTATTTAAAAATTTCTTTTAAATTGGAGGTATCAGCTGAAGTACTATAATAGTTATTGCTGTCTCATGTCTCATATAGTGCTAACTCATTTAATTTAGTAGCATAACTATATTATGAATTATAAGCCATACTTATTAATTTTATCATATTATTATATTGTTATCTAGTATCAGATATAAAAAATGCTGATAAATAACTATACTAAAAGATTACATGGTTTATAATTTATAATACACACTCAAATACACATTGCTATTATTGTCTTGCTTAATATCTGTTTTTGCTTTTTTTGTTATCTTACATTATTTATGTCATACTCTCTATTCATATAACTAATAAGTAATTTTCATTCACCCATTTTTTTGCTTTTATTATTTAATATTATTATTTAACAATAACTATTATTATTTAACAATAAATAATAATTTATTTTCAAACGTCAGTATGAGTTCAAAGATCGTATTGAGGCGTTTTTTCGCAATTGCAGTTATGTATCCGCTCGAAATTGACGATTCTGTCAAACTTTCTCAATAAATATGTTTATATAAATGGCATTTCTAAAAAAATTATGGACCTTTGATCGCGTATAAAGCTGGGTCTAATCAACCAAATCTTAAAGAATTATATATAAAATAGGAGTAGAAAAGACTGAAAAATATAATAGAATTAGAAATAACTTAATATCTCAAAATTTGCGGAAGTTAGAGCAGCCACGTACATTTCTTAAAAAATTCAAAATTTTATAAAAAATGAACCCCTTTACTGATCTTTCATCGCCAAATTCAATACCAACCTTTCTTTAATGATACTCTACGTTTAAAAAAAAATTAAGCCCAATATCTCAAAATTTGCGGAAGTTAGAGCAACTATGGAAACTAAATCCGCGCGCGCGCGCACACACACATGCACACACGCACGCGCACACACGCACACGCACACACGGACATTTTGTAAAAATGTGATTTTTCGACGTTTTAGAACATTCTAAACACATTGGCAAAGAAAACTGAAAAAATTTTTTAAATGAAAACAAAGCTTCCTCTATGAGGAAGCAATAGGACATATGTTTATATGAACTTTTTTTATTGTTTTTGTGTCTCCTATCCACTGCTGAAACAGGTCCCACATGTAAGGAAACACTCTGTATATGCTTTATACATGCTATATGCTTTCTTTTACATATTTTCACATATTAATCAATTAATATATTATCTTCATCCCAGGTAACACATACACATTTCAGAAATGTTTTATAAGCGTTTTTTTGAAACGTTTTATAACCGATTTCTAGAAATGTTTCTCATGGGTAAAAATGTCCATTCGAAAAATGTTTGATGGAACGTTTCTTTTCCGATAAAATAACGTTTAAAAAACTATTATAGAAACGTTTTGTTTTAATGATAAAAGACATTTTAGATAAAGACATTTAAAATTCCTATTTTTTACGTCTTTTGAACGTGTTTATGACATCTTTGAGACATGCGTGAGAATGTTCTAGAAGCTTTATGCATATACCATCTATGACGTCTATTCTTTTTCAAAGAAATTCCTGAACTGGTGCATATTCGTGCAATAAGTTAAAGTAAAACAAAAATGGGCCTACGCACAAGGATTGTCGTAATCGTTTACGACTCTGTCGCATACGCGACGGATACGACATACGTTAACGTCAATCCTTGTGCGTTGACTTCCGACATCGGCGTATGACTTACGACAGAATTGTAAACGTTACAACAATCTTTGTGCTCTGGCCCTATACTTGTCTCACTCTAACTTAATTGCATTACTGATGTACACCGAGTTCAGGAAGTTCTTTAAAACGGAACACACGTATAAATATTCTTTCAATGGCCACGTTCAGCAGAACGTTTATTTTGCAACTGTTGGAAGTTTTCTAAGCTATAGATAAAGCAAATTATAATTTTAAAAGAAAAAATTTAACAAATAGGTATTTTTGGTAACTTGTAAAACGTAAAAAATACGTTTATTCTTCAAAATCATGGTTTTAAAAAACATTTTTGTTTAAACGTTTCTTAATGGTTCTTTACGGTTGTGGAACTATGTATACATTCAAAAAACGTACATGAAACTAATATGTGCTACCTGGGTATATATTACTTTATAATTTATTTATAAAAACTGTAACCTTCTTTTACCACATAGAAAAAACTCTAACACCATAATATTTAAAAATAAAATATTAACAGAAAAGGAAGTTGTATAAGAATTAATATTTATCTGAATCATTTGTTTTGTTTCCTTTCTTCAACTGACATATTGGAGATATATTCCTAAGAAGGATATGCATTTTAGGCAATTTGGAAACCAAAGATCGTTTACCCTTTTTTTTTTTACAGTTCTCACAATCAGTTTTACTTGCTGAATTCGAAAATTATGGTCAAAATACATAGTCTTAATATCAGGGAAAATTTTTGAGATACATTTTAAATAAAGAAAAGCAACGGTTGATTTTATCACTTTATCTCACCTTTCTCTCATTATGTTTTTATTAAAATCATGGCTTTACTTGGACTAAAGAATAAATCAGATTTTTATTACGTATGGGATAGAGATATAATGATTTGAAAAGGTTCCAGGGATTCACTGAATAACACGCTATTACATTGAAAAACTTTATTACTACAAAACCAGAAAAGCGTAATCAACGCAGTCATAAGATAGGAATTGTTATTTTTTTGTTTTTTACGAGGAGTAGAATGTACTCATACTCAACAATTCTTCCCTTTTTTGGAATTGATTATCATATAAATTCTCGGTAAACGTTACGGTCCCATTCAATGGTGTATACTATTGTGGCGGAAGACGAGTACGTGTTGATCGATGTACCACTTGCGGGGGTATATCAAACTGCTGAGGAGAGTCTTGCAAATAGCGGTGTTGTCGGTTTTATTCGACTCCCGAGTTGATTTGGAATCAATATTATGTGATTTCCCAGCTGGCTTGGGTCGAAGGTGCTATTATAAATGTTGGAAAGTATCGCTTGGAACGCTCTGAGATGCGTAGAGATGGACAGGACACTGACTATACAAGTTCTTTATACTATAGGAACTCTTTATTCAATACACAAGAACAACACACGACACGTCTTGACTCAACGATGGTCAAGGCTCTTATGCACACGACCGTGACGACTGCACGCAGACAACGACCGTACGACCGTAACGCACGCGTGGCGCGCCGAGTCGCGCCGCCAACCGTGAGCTGCCCTCCGGAAGGGCGGGAACTCATCGCTCGTTCAAAGCCTTTTCACAACACTCCCTCCCTTTGTGCGAGCGATCCACAGATCCTCTCTAAGTTTCCTCTTTATCTGAAACATAACAAGAATTAGTTACCGAGTAAAATTAATCTCTAATTTTGTTCAAACTCTATATTCATTATTTTGTCTCTTAAATATGCAAGTGCTTCTAAAGGTAAAGGTTTTGTCGTAATGTCTGCTAGATACTCTGCTTGACAGGTAGATAGTGTAACATATGTCTGTTTATGACTTTTCCATGCTATCGCATCTCAAATAGTTTAATTATATATCCTCCAGTGGATATAGAATCAATGCAATCTCTGAAACCAGCGTCTGTTAGTAACTCTAACACGTCTGTTTCACCTCTAAATATTAATCCTCGATTCGCAGTTCCTCTAAAATATCTGAAGACTCTTTTTACATCTTGCCAGTTTTCTTATGTAGGATGTAATTGTCTCCTTGTTAGATAATTCACTGCAAAAGCTATATCAGGTCGTGTAGCATTCGCTAGATGCATTAAGCTTCATATTGCTTCTCTATAAGGTACTCTTATAATTTCTTTTGGTTTTACTTCTAGTCATTAGAGTTTCACTTTCCTTTCGTTTGACCTTCTGTTTCTGTTCTTCTAATTGGGTTGTTTGTTTTCTCGGTCTTCCTCTTTTCCTTTTCTCAGGAATCTTTGATTTTTGTTCTCCCTTTTCCTCATCTTCTACGAATTCTTTCATCCAATTTTTGTCTGAGTCTTTTTCTTCTTCTGTTTGACTGTTTTGATATACATTTTTATATGTTACCTTTTCATTAAATTGAATGTGTCGGGACTCTATGAATTTTCTTATGCTTGGATGCCAGAGTATATATCCAGTGTCGGTATATCCCACCAGCACACCTCTAATAGCTCTCTTATCGAATTTCGACGTGGGCTTTGGTACTCTTGCATATCCAATGCATCCAAATCTCTTTATTAGTTCAAAGTGACAACTCGTTTCTGGTTAAAACTTCTTCAACGGGATCTCGTACTCTATAGTTTTGTGTGGAGATCTGTTGTACGCATGCACAGCAGCGTCAACTGCCAACTCCCACATACTCTTTGGTAATCCTGAATTGAACATATATGTTCTTACTTTCTCTTGCAACGTTCTGTTGAACCTTTCTGCAACTCCATTGTGCTCCGGAATGTACGGTAGTGCAAATATGGCTTCTGTCTTTTCCCTTTTCAATACTTCTTTAAATGCATCTCCCGTGAATTCCTTGCCTTGGTTTGACTTCACGTAGCACAGCTTTTCTTCTTTTCCTAGTAGATTTTTAGCAGATATTAGATATTTCTCTAGAACCTCTCCCGGTTTATCTTTCGTCTTCAAGGAGTAGGTTTTCGCCAATCTAGAATAGTCGTCTATAAAGGTTATTATAAAGCTCTTTTGTCCTGGATAGGATGTAGTTTTTATTGGACCCATGATGTCCGTATGTATTACCTGTAATTGTCTCTGTGCTCTATTTCTGTTTTCTATAAACGGCAGTTTTGCCATCTTTGCCATTATACAGACTTCACACTCTAATATGGAGTTATCAAACTTAACCTTCTCTAATTTCTTTTCTACTTTTTGTAGCTGTCTTAAATAGTTTAACGACGCATGACTTAATCTAACATGCCATAACATTGCCTCATTTATTTTCTCTAGCTTCTTTACTTTTTCAATTACTGAGCTTTCACACATTTCTTCTATATTCTCTAAAGTTTGTATATCCTCTAACTTAATGACTTGATCAGGTTCAGCATTGTTATGTTCTATACTTTCGTTCACGTTTGTGAGCTCTCCTTCATTCTCCCTCCCAATCGCAGAGCCAACATTATGCCTTTCATCTAATTCTCCCTCCGAAATTGATAACTCATTGCTTTGTATGTTTGCTTGCGATTGTTCAGGAAGCTCACTATGTGAAACAATTTCTGCTCTACATCTGTACACAGTACATTCTGTATTATTATTGTCCTCTATATTATTATTTTTAACTTCAAATTGTATAATCCAATTTGGTTTCTCATAGAATCCTTCAAAGACTGTTTTATTTGTTAGTTTATTATAACTTTAAACACTTTATCATCTAAATAAATACTGAACCCTGCATCAGCCAACTTTCTCAAAGATAATAAATTTTCGGATACTTCCTTTGTTGCAATTACATTGTTAATTTAATGACTCTCTTTTCATTGTTAACAACAAAAGATCTCCTTTGCCGTCTATGGAAATGTCTGCAAGCTCATTCTTATTTGCACATTTAATGACTTTATTATTACATTTTTCAAAATTTGATAAAATTATGTTCTTATTTACAATGTGATCCGTAGCGCCCGAATCTACAATAAAATTGACTATCTCTTTTGCTCTATCTCTATCTTCTATTAATTTAACCAAACTTAATTTACCTTCTTTTGATTTTGCTTTAATTGCTGTTTTCGTAAGTACTGGTTTCTTGGCTGGTTGTATTTGGTTACTTTCCCTTTGTTATCTACTCTTTTTGTTCCTCTTTGCGCAAATCTACCCTTTTTCTTTATATTTTTATTAACAGTATTATTTGCATACCTCTTTCCTCTAACTCTGTCCGCCTGGGCTCCGGCATTAGGACAGCTGTCACCCTTATGGCTTCTAATTTCCTGGCAATAGTAACAAAACCATGCCCCTAGTTCCGCCAACGGGCAGTCTTTTGCCATGTGGCCCATCCTGTTGCATCTATAGCACTTTATTTCATCTGCGGCAGCCCTCTGTACCTTGATTTCGGGTTTCTCTGTGTTCTCTAATTTCTCACTCTTCTTCTCTGCCTCTAATTGCATCATAAAAGACTTTATTTCATCTATTGTCATTTCTTTAAGATTCGATTGTCTTCTAATCAAATCTACATTTCTTAGCTCTGGTACATTAATTGACACAGCCTGATAAAATGCAGATCTAATTTCTTGTTCTGTGAGAGGTACCGCATCTTCACATGATTCATATTCTCTAATTATTGAATCAAAGCGTTCGCAAAAATCACTTACTTTTTCATCTTTTCTCATTTTAATTTGATAAAGTTTAGCTCGTACTGATGCATGAGTAACGTTTACTTCACTCTTTTTATAACCTCTTAGTTTCTTCAAAATTTCTTTTGGGTCTTTTTCATGTAAAATCCTCTTATGATAATTTTCATCTAAATGATTGATTATAATGTCTCTAACTAGACCTTTTCTTTTAGCAATTTTTGACTCAGAAAGATTTTCAGGACTTACAATACTTGAATCTATTACATCTAGTAAATCATTGTTCGTTAACTCAGATTTTAAATAATCCATCCAAAGATCAAAGTTGTATTTTTGCGTCAGCTTATATTCTCTTCTAATATGCAACCTTTGATTATTTAGTTCTGTCTCTATAGTGCTTTTAATTGTCTCTAAACTTCTATCTTTTTCGGCGGAACAGACTCTTGCTTCATCTAATTTTCTCTTTTTAAACTCTACTCCTAATTCTTTAACCGTTGTTATATCATTCTGTACTGAACTTTGCATATTTTTATTATTTGCCTCTAAACGTCTAAGCTTAACTTTTTCTTTCTCTAGATTTAAACGGGAGACTTCCACCATATTCTCCATCATCTCGGTGGCCTTCGTCATTATCTTGTCCAGCACCTGCATCGAATTATCCATTTTTGCGACCATTTTTTCTTGATTTTCATATAACATTTTGGTTCCAATTGGCAGTACTGGACGGTTCTCTGCCCATTCTTTGGTCACATCTATATTTTCTCTGACTTTAGGCAAGTTCCTTTTCGGGATTGTACCTCTTCTTTCCGTCTCCTCCTTTTTATCTTTTTCTTCTATACAGAATTTTAAAATTACTATTTTTATTTTCTCTGAATGTACATATATATTATCCTTCTAGAATGCTATCTTTTAAAAAAATACTCTCTTACCTTTGTCTCTTGTTACCATCTCCTCGCTACCTCTTTCTCTTTCTATTACCGTAGTAATACTGCTATCGCTGTCGTAGTCGACCAGCGCATCTTGGCCTTCTCCCTCCGGAAGGTTCTCTATCTCTTTTTCCATCTATATCGGGATTTAAATATCAATTGAACATTAGCATTCCTCTTTTGACAAGATAAACCAACATTCTTATTTTGACATATAATTATTTAACTTCTATCACCAAACTTCTTTCAGCGATAAAAATTCAATGCTTATGAGGCTATATAGAACGCACCGCAATTCACAATAACCCCAAAGCGAGGAAAAACCAACATTCATATTGACAGATAATAATTTACAATTTTATCGTCGAGTTTTTCTCAACAACAAAAAATATTTATTGCTTACAAGACCATACAGAACGCACTGCAATTCATAATGATCTGAAAGCGAGAAACCACGCGCCTCTGCAGAGCCATCCGCACACGCACACCACTATCCCGTGCGATCTCCAGCACTGCTGAAAAGATCTATAGGATATCGGGTTGATCACGCACGCGCACGGGACTCGTACAGATTTACGCGGCCTCCCTAAACAGTAATCAAGCTACACCGCACAGCAAGTCATGCTCGATTACCGACCCGATACATAACGATTTCAAAGAAAATTAAACTCATACAGAGTCATATAGAGTTTTATACATACGCATATCATGTTTACACATATATCGTAATCTAGCCATCTAGCACCGATGCCATATTATTAGTTGAAATCGATTATGTGGTTGTGCGCGCCCAGCAACAAGTTCCGCGCGCCAAAAACAATGACTCTCGCCATCTGTGATCGGACTTCCGCGCGCCAAAAACAATGACTCTCGCCGTTCACGCTCGGACTTGCACGCGCACGTAGCCGACTTGCCACCAAGCGGCATCTTTCTATCTCTTTCTATTGTACATATTCTCTTTTAGTTTCATCTTTCTCTACTTCTATCAAGAGGCAAAAAGAATTTGTCTCCTTCTAACTTCTAGCAGCATTTCTCGAACGTTCTTATTAGCTGGGAATCTCTACTTCTATATTATACTTTATCTCTAGCTTTCAAAAAGACAGAGATCTGCTTTCTTCTATCCTCTTCTAACAATATATATCGAACGTTCTTATTAGCTGATATTTCTCTCGTTTCGCTCGTCAGCATCGAGAGTTGTCATTTACTTACCCTCTAATCTTCTAATGCTCTCTTCTCTTTTTGATGTCCTTCGCCGGCGTCTCACGAACTTTTTCGTTCACTTATTCACGCGTCTCTCAGATCTTCCGCAGGACAAGCGTGCCCTGGGCCCATAACCTGTTGGAAAGTATCGCTTGGAACGCTCTGAGATGCGTAGAGATGGACAGGACACTGACTATACAAGTTCTTTATACTATAGGAACTCTTTATTCAATACACAAGAACAACACACGACACGTCTTGACTCAACGATGGTCAAGGCTCTTATGCACACGACCGTGACGACTGCACGCAGACAACGACCGTACGACCGTAACGCACGCGTGGCGCGCCGAGTCGCGCCGCCAACCGTGAGCTGCCCTCCGGAAGGGCGGGAACTCATCGCTCGTTCAAAGCCTTTTCACAACAATAAACAATATTGAGCTGGCTATATTCGAGAGTCCTCATAGAAGCAAATTCTTCGAGGTGGTTAGGTATCTTATTGCTTTGAGTTGATAATTTAATGTTCGTAGACTTCGATACTGTTTCATCTTCAAAGTATGATCGTATCTAGTCAACGTGTCGCTTAAAACGTTTATCTTGATAACAATCGATCTCATAGTGAAGATCTCCTAATCCTAATCGAATAACAATTTCTCCTGGGAAGAAAAGGGAAAGAAAATTCTCCGTTTATTTCACAAGAATGCATTGTATAACCTAATTACACGCGACCGCTCATATCTTTCACGAGCTTCTAAGGTTGACAAATAATGAATATCGTGTTTGTTGATAATTTTCAATTCTCTGTGTCAGTTCACCCACGTCCGCAAATAACCATCTATATGATTAACGTAGAGTCTATATTGCGTCAAAATTGCGACTTATATAGCTATTAAGGATCTATGAAATATTTTTTAATCAAACCTAAGGGTTTTTCAGATCACTAAAAACTTACGTCAAAGTTGATAAATTCAAAATAGCGGAGCCAATATGGCAAATATCAAAATTAATATAATGGTCGAGTTTTTACCTTTAATATCCGCTACATTAACTTTGCCATTTTTCATTTATCAACTTTGACATCAGATTAGTTTTCAGCGACCCGAAAAACTTTTAAATTTCAATAACATAATTAAAAAATACTTTATCGATCCTTATATAATAGCTTTGTAAGTCGCAATTTTGACGCAATAGGCT
>JASTWK010001315.1:0-39165 GCA_030770225.1 Temnothorax unifasciatus
TACGTAGATTCGGTATCGTCGTAGGTGCAGCACAGATAGTAGCCCAGGCTGAACGGTACGTGACGCTGATAAGCGTATCGTTCCGTTCTCGCGCCCCCTTCGGCATTCTCCCTCTCCCGTTGTTCGAGAAGACACTCCAGATCCGCGTACACCACGAAGGGGAGTCGTTCCTTTCTGTCATGATTGTCGAACGACAGCCACTTATCGTCCTCGTTCGGAAGAACGACGACACAGTCGTTCATTCGGCCGCAGTCGACGCTGTGAGCGGCCAACTTTTCGCGCGTATAGAAATAGTGTAGACATCTGCGAAGTAACGTGCGTGCGATTATTACGCGTTTGCATGGAAAAAATATCGTCGTTTCCCTATTCCTAAGATTTTTTTCATTTTTATACCTACCGATCGCAAACGTGCTTCGCACACCGGCTCGCGGTCAATTGCGAATTCACCAATCGCGACAGATCCTTTATCCAGGCGAAATGGCCCCTGTTGACGCCGCGCAGCGTATCGCGCAGATACAGAAGATTTACGTGTCTGTCCCTCTTATCGTCGGTCAATCGCAGAGGCACGATCGCGTTGTCGCCGGCGCCCCGACCGAACTTACGTTTCTCTTCGATTTCTTCCCGAGTTGTAAATACGTTGACGGATACGTCGTTCTGACGTTCGAACTTTCCGATCTTTTTCAGATCTATGGGAAAATTAATCCCGTCGAGATTCAGCACCGTCGCGTAATCGGGATAAGAGGCGCATCGCTCCGCGTTCCGCTCGGCGGGATACAGAGCCGCGACCACCGCGCGCGCGAAGCACGCGTCGTTCTCCGATCGCACGTTGACCACCGCTTTTTTGCGTCTTATACCCAGCGGTATCTTCATCCAACATCCCACGCGCATAGGATTACACTTGTTCACGTTCACCGTTAGATTAAGTATTCGCGACAACGCCCATCCGCTGTCGCGTTCCTGAAATTCGTCCAACTTCGCTAGAATCGCGTCGCGCACGCGCCTATCGTACCACTCGCTCAGATCGGTCCCTGGGAGAAGCTGTTCGTTCCGCGTAGCGATACTCTTCACACCGGTCTTAACGTCCGCTACGAATTCCCCATTGAATACGACATTGACCTTCAAACACCCGTGTCTGGTCAGATTATCCCGCATTTTCTCGAGCACGGTGTCTTGCGCGTCCTCGAGAAATCGCGCGGGTTCGATGTACGTGGAATTCGTCACAGCGCCGGTAAGAACGCGCCTTTGGAACGCCGTATCGACCTCGACCCACGAAAATCCTCCGCCGCTACCGCCGTCCAAACCGGCACCTTCGGCGCGTTCGAATCGTCGACGCAGATCCTCCCTCGCACCCTCCAATCGAACTATTCGAGCCGCCAGAGAGGTCACGGCTCCCGTGTTTCTTCGACTCCCAGGTTGTCCGACTCGACACCTCTCTCGCAAGAGCCGGAGACACTCGTCGCATCGTCGTCTCCACGCGCGGTACCCGTCCGCGTCGCGGACGTCCGCGGCGAGCAGCTCGTTGCACTCTTCCATTCTATCCAGAAGGGCTCACCCTTGGGAACATCGAATTTCAGTCGATCGAAAATACGACGAGACTCGCCGGTATAGATCCTACGGAGAACGCTCTCTCCTCCGAACACCGACTCGTGATAGAGGTAATACTCGAGCGGCAGGCAACGCATATAATCGTTCGCCCTAACGGAATACGCCATCGTCGTCTTTATCCAATCTCGCTCGCGCGCGGTTCGCGCTCCGATCTCCCTTCGCAGATGATGAGTCGCCAAATTCCATCGCGCGTCCTCCTTCGCCACCGACGCGCACCGCGCGTTTGACGCGTCGACTCTCGCCGATTCGTCGTCCGAATCGGACGAGAATTTAGGCATGGCCTCGCGACAGCGCAGTTCTTCGTCCGATTCCTCGAACGAGCGATAACGGCGATTGTTCATCGGGTAATTCTACGTTTTATCTATCATATCCAAATCAACAGTATGTACCCCATTGTTTATAGTTATTCTTTCGTGATATATACCAGCTCTGAGATACCGCCGGTGAGATCGGCGATCGACGATTCCGATTTCGCGACGGATCAGATATCTCGTTACGTCAACGCAGCACGGATCCCCATTCCTCCTGTGCGGCTCGCTGATTCTTACGATCGGTTTCCCGTACGTTTTCGCCCAGAGCCAATGTTTGCAAAGATCTTCGTACTCGTCACTCATACCGCGTTAAAAAACAACAAAAATTCATATTACGTACAATCCCAACGCGTTACATTCGTTCGTCCGCGTCTCCGTTTGCCGCGCTACCGCAAGAAAAAAAGGTAAAATTCGCGAATTTTTATCTTGAAAACTATTAATTCGATTCGATCCGGTTTTTTTATTTAAACATATCTACATTGAGGCACGTTCACAAATTTTTTTAAGGGAATTTATTCCTTCGGAGCACTGTTCTCGCGGCCGTCTGTGCTTCATTCTTCGCTGCTTTTTTTCCGCTGTTTCTTTCTTCGCAGCTTCTTTTTCTGCCGCTTTTTTTCCGCTTCTTCTTCGTATTTTAGCATTACGTCTAATAATATTTCATCCATATCGTCTTCGAAAACTGAAATTTTATACCCATAAATATTTTAATTAATTATATATATGCATACGTTATGCGTGTATTATCTGTTATACCAATATTTTATTGCATTTACTAAATTGATACCTATATTAACACACAATAAATACTCACTACTTTTTACTTCTTCCATTTCGTGCAGCAATTTGATTATTCACGTATCGTATCAATCAATATCAATAATCGAACATAAATGTATCTTTGCAAAGTTCTGCGTACTCGTCACTCATACCGCGTTAAAAAACAACAAAAATTCATACAATCCCAACGCGTTACATTCGCCCGTCCGCGTCTCCGTTTGCCGCGCCGTCGCGCGCCCGTTCAATTTATACCCGTTCGTTATCTCCTCGACGAAGGACGTACCCGCTGAAAATATACTCGATTTTCCCGGAAAACCGCTCGCCACATCCTCCGAGGAAAACAAAGGGAGGAAACGACGAGAGCGACCTTCGAACGTTCGTCCGTCCGCGTCGCCGTTCGCCCGCGCCCCGCAGCGCCGATTCTATTCGCGGTCGAGTATCGGACGCGGTACTTCCGGAGAGGGAACGGCCGACCGCCGCGTCCTCCCCGAAAAAATTAGAAGAATCAGTTTGCGCGCGACGACCGACGGGCGCGCTCGACGACGCTCCCGCCCCCGTCCTCTATCGGTAACGCTCCTAACCTCCGACCGGTCGCGGGGGGTTGGGGGGCGCGGGGAACCGGGCGAGAGACAGCGCGCTCGACCAATCGCCGACCTCCTCCAACGGAAAGGCGAGGCGCGATTGGTCGAGCGCGCGCTCCCTCGCCCGGTTCCCCGCGCCCCCCAACCCCCCGCGACCGGCCTGAGGCTAGAAGTATATATTGCTCCCCTACTTATTTCTTTCGAAGCAATACGACTTAGCATTGCAGTGTTAAGAACATCGCACAAATAACGAGTAGGCAGTAAACAAACAGTATCAGGCGGCAAATTATCAATAAAATTACACAATTCATATAATCTCGCATCGAAAGACTGACCTTTCAATGATATTTTTCTTTTCTCGAGAATCTCAGAATCAGAAGTTGTCAATAAACCAACACGAACTCTCGAGAGTAATTCACGATAAGATGTATCTCCTTGCTGACGCATATTGATCGTCAATTCATCATATTGAAATTTTTGCCACAACCATTCCTCAGGAGTAGTCCCCACACTGCCAATATACACTCGTACAAAAAAAATAGGGAACACTTCATGAACTCTAAAAATTAGGCTATTTTCAAACTGCTGTAAGTCGGCGAAAAATTATCGTAAAAAAAATTTAAAAAAGCATTTTGAAGCTTGAAGTTTTAACTTTAACGCACTTTCGGTGGATTTTTAAATTTTTTTTATTTTCTCTGTTGTACGCCTTAAAAAAGAACACATTGTTTTGTTCCTTAAAATTAACTTGTTTGACTACTTGAAACTTAATTAAAAATTTTTTTTTCAAAAAATTCAATTAACGTTTCATAAACTACATAATTTTACCTGCAAAATGCTTTTTTTTAAATTTTCCTACGATTTTTTTTGACCGATTTACACGACTTTGAAGCAAACCCTGTATTTTTTAGAAAAAATGACGTAACTCGATGAAAAATCATCGTAGAACAAACAAAAAAAAAGCATTTTAAAGCTCAAAATGTCAGCTTTAACGTGGTTTCGGTAACTGTAAAAAATTTTTCTGTCTTCCTTATTTGGTGCTAAAATTAAAAATGTTGATTTATTCCTTAAAATTACACATTTTTAACACTCTGCAATTTGATAAAAAAAAATTTTTCACAAAATTCAATACAAATACCACAAACTGTAACATTTTACCTACAAAATGCTTTTTTTAAAATCTTCCTACGATTTTTTTTGACCGATTTACACAATGTTGAAGTTAACCCTTTTTTTCTTGAAAAATGACATTTACCGCCGACATTAGCATTAACCAATGTGCACCACGTGGAGGTTGTCGGTCGGATTTTGCACATCGTGTGTGTGTGTGTGTGTGTGTGTGTGTGTGTGTGTGTGTGTGTGTGTGTGTGTGTGTGTGTCACAGCAGAGATAAGGACTCCGCAGCTCGTCATTTCTGCAGTATTTAAATGACTCCAAACCCTCTCTGCTGTGGTGTGTGTGTACGTGCGCGCGCGTGCCTTTAAAATTGTGTATTACCTCCTCTCTGATTAATTACTGCTTGCAATCGCTCTCGCATGTTTATGCATCTTTCAATTGCGCTTTGTGGAATTTTGCGCCAAATTTGCCTAAGCGCTTCTCCCAATTGGTTCAGATTATACGGCTGCTCCTCGCGACGCCTTAATCGTCGTCCTATTTCGTCCCAAATGTGTTCAATCTGAACCAATTGGGAGAAGCGCTTAGGCAAATTTGGCGCGAAATTCCACAAAGCGCAATTGAAAGATGCATAAACATGCGAGAGCGATTGCAAGCAGTAATTAATCAGAGAGGAGGTGATACACAATTTTAAAGGCACTCGCGCGCACGTACACACACACCACAGCAGAGAGGGTTTGGAGTCATTTAAGTACTGCAGAAATGACGAGCTGCGGAGTCCTTATCTCTGCTGTGACACACACACACACACACACACACACACACACACACACACACACACACACACACACACACACACACACACACACACACACACACACACACACACACACACACACACACACACACACACATACACACGATGTGCAAAATCCGACCGACAACCTTCACGTGGTGCACATTGGTTAATGCTAATGTCGGCGGTAAATGTCATTTTTCAAGAGAAAAAGGGTTAACTTCAACATTGTGTAAATCGGTCAAAAAATATCGTAGGAAGATTTTAAAAAAAGCATTTTGTAGGTAAAATGTTACAGTTTGTGGTAGATAGATAGATAGATAGAAAGGTACTTTATTTACCCCAAGGGGTCTTAAAGGGCGTTTTAAAGGGACGTTCCCAACCCTGTACATAACTCTTATTGTCTAACCGACATACATCTCTTCCTTAGACGTTTTCTAGGGACGCAGCCCTTAACACTATTTATCATTCTAGTCTCAGTCTTTGAACGGCCTCACAAACGACGTAAACTAACTAAGCGAACTAATCGAAATAATCAAAATAATCAAAATAAAATAATCAATATAATATATCATCTATCAAATCATCGAATCATATCATATTCATAGATCCGACTAATACATCATAACAAACAAAATAAACAATCAATAGACAGCTTTAATCTTGAATCAATCAATCATACATCAAACGGAACCGCAAAATCGCTTACATCATACGCGTATTCGTATTCGCCTCCCCGCCCCTACCATTGTCTCTTCCCCTGTCTCTCTCTCTTTTCCGCTTCGTCTTCTTCCTCGTCCGTTTCCAACAGAAGATTGTCCTCCAGTTTCTTCGTAATCTCCTCTTCTGACGCCTCCCTTTCTTTCTCGTTTGCCTCCTCCCTCATTTCCCTTCTTTTTTCCCTCTCTCTTCCTTCCCTGATTCTTTCCTCTATCGATTTGTCCTCGTCTATCTTGATTTTCATCCTACTTCCCTCTTTTCTTCTAGCTTCCAATACTCTCCATTTATCCTCCTCACTTTCCAACCTTACCAATAGCGTCAGCCATTCCCCTCTTAGTCCTAACATAACCACTTCCTTCACGTCTACCTTCACTCTCAGTCCTTCAGCGAACAGTTGTTTTGTCTTCTGCCAATTTGAGCAGTTTCCTCCCCATCTATCCTTCTCTACTCTAATTATCAAGTTCTTCCTTCTTCTTTCCGCCTCGTCCTTTTCGTTCTCTTCGGACCACCATTTTCTCCTGCATACCTTATCTTCCCTCTCCTCACTCCCTTCTCTCTTCCTTTTACCGGCCACTTGCTCTATCTTGTACACTTTCCTTCTTAAATTTTCTACTTCCTCTCTCAGCTCCTTTAATTCCTCCCTGAAGTTCTTCATCATCCTTGTAGCACTTCCCTCTAGCATTCTTTCTACCTCCTCCCTGTCGAATTCTATTGCACCTCTGACCTTCGGCCTTCCGTCCATCTTTCTTTTACTTTCCTCTTGCAGAATCTGAAACATTTTAAAACTTTTAACAATTATCCCCTGTGCTTAACGCGTTCTCCTTTACTCCTCTCCCTTCTGCCTCTCCCTGCCCTTCTCCCCTGTGGTCTTATCTTACCTTCAAGCACTCCACCGACACCTTCTTACAGTCTCTATTCTCTTTCTGTTAGCGTATGCTTTTAACCTGCAACTCACTTTTACCGTCACCGCGTGCATCTCTTACCTGCTCCCCTCCTAACGTGACCAGCAGTTATACCAATTTCGTTGATGCCTATCCGATGCACACGTTGCGGTGACTCCGGTCTGTTCTGTCGTCTTTGCTCCCTCGGCCCTGCTGCCCGTCCGTCGCACACGTTGCGGCGAGACTATGCTCCGCCGCCTTCTCTTCTGTTGTCGCTTCCTCTTTCACACCAGAATCCTTTCTCTCCTCTCTTTCTTTAAGACCATTTCTTCTCCATCCCTCTTCGTCTCTCCCTCTCTTCTGCCAGCCACTTCTCTCCTCCAAACATCCCTTGCTTTTGTTCCATATTTGTTCTTTCCCGTCTATCCACATCCTCTGATATCCGATTATCGTTTTCTTTCCTGCTTCTCTTTCTTCCTTTGCTCTCCTTCTTATCTCCTTCTGTATCTGTCTTTCCGCTTTTGTGAGGTCGTCATCTAAAAAGCTGTCAAATTTTTTTCCTAGCTCCTTCCTAGATCTCATTATTTCCCTCTTGGACTTCCAGTCCCTGCATTTCAACATTGTCATTTTAATGTCTCCATATCCTATGTCATGCATTTCCTCAATTGCCACTATTGTTTTATTTAATTCTCCAACCAGTTTCTCGACCTTTTCTTTCCTTTCGGTCTCGCTTCCTCCTGACGCTTCCTTCACTATTATATTATTCCTCCTTCTCCTTCTCTCCTCTTCTTCCAAATTTTCTCTTATCTTTATGCTTATTACTCCTCCCTCCCTTCCCTCATTTACATTCCAGCCCGTCTTTTTCACCTTTTCCTCCAAAGTTTTCAATCGTTTCTCTAACGCGCCTTTTTGTAATTCCCATTCCTCCTCCCTCCTTTTGAATTTCTCCAGCAAACCTTTTATTGTATTTTGCATCTCCTCCCTATCTTTTTTTCTTTCCTCTTCTTGCTCCTTCATTCTCTTTATAATTTCCTTAAACATCTCCTCTGTAGTCGTTTTCTTTTTCTCTTCTTCGACCTTTTTAATCTTGGCAGTCTGCGATCTGTTCATCTTCTTTAGTGCATTAAAACTCTCTAGCAGCTCCTTCTCCACTTCTGCTGTTACTTTCTCCTCGATTTTCTTTCCTTCCTTTCTTTGTATATACAGTCGTGAGCCCGCGCTGCCTGATCTCTCTCTGTACATTGTCACTCTTTCCTTTTCTCTGGCCCTCTACGGTGATGTCTTTCCTATCCTCACTGCCGCCACGCCTCTCTAGTCCACCTCTCCGATCGCTTTGTTCTCCCTCTATATCCGTGTGATTTCTGGACGTGGCTGTTTTCCACTCACCGTTTTCCTTTCTTCACTTCGCGTACTCTCGGCCCGGCCCGTCTCACTAACACTCGCGGCTTCAACGTCCCTTTTCACCTTTTTTCTGACCTTATAACGACTTCACTCCACTTTCTCGAAAGCTCTCTCTCCTCCACTTTCTCCTTTCCACACGCACTCCTCCACCTGAACTCTCCTAATCACCCCAAAACTGCCAAGACGCACTCACTTCTTCACCGCCTGCCACACTGTATCATCCCGGAACCGGAAGCCCCATTACAGTTTGTGGTATTTGTATTGAATTTTGTGAAAGAAAATTTTTTATCAAACTGCAGAGTGTTAAAAATGTGTAATTTTAAGGAATAAATCAACATTTTTAATTTTAGCACCAAATAAGGAAGACAGAAAAATTTTTTACAGTCACCGAAACCACGTTAAAGCTGACATTTTGAGCTTTAAAATGCTTTTTTTTTGTTTGTTCTACGATGATTTTTCATCGAGTTACGTCATTTTTTCTAAAAAATACAGGGTTTGCTTCAAAGTCGTGTAAATCGGTCAAAAAAAATCGTAGGAAAATTTAAAAAAAAGCATTTTGTAGGTAAATTTATGTAGTTTATGAAACGTTAATTGAATTTTTTGAAAAAAAAATTTTTAATTAAGTTTCAAGTAGTCAAACATAAGTTAATTTTAAGGAACAAAACAATGTGTTCTTTTTTAAGGCGTACAACAGAGAAAATAAAAAAATTTAAAAATCCATCGAAAGTGCGTTAAAGTTGAAACTTCAAGCTTCAAAATGCTTTTTTAAATTTTTTTTACGATAATTTTTCGCCGACTTACAGCAGTTTGAAAATAGCCTAATTTTTAGAGTTCATGAAGTGTTCCCTATTTTTTTTGTACGAGTGTATTTATCAAATTCTGCTTTTGATAGTGGAACAAAGATAAAATTTTCACGTACAGGAGGTAATTGAAGCAGATCTCCAAATAAAAGAACATGCTTTCCACCAAAGAAATCGTCATCCATGGTATCAAATATTTGACATAGTCGTAAATTTATATACATGAAAGTTAAATTAGATATCATTGACACTTCATCAATTATAATAAGACTAACATTTTTAAGATCTGCCCGTAAAACTTTCAAAACGTGATCAGATAATAGTGTATACTTAGGAGACTGATCACCATGTTCAACAGGTAACTGCCATTGTCTGTGATTTGTTAAAGCATCGATATTAAACGCCGCTATACCAGTAGGTGCTGTTACAGCAGTATCCTTGTGAAGATTTTGTTTTATCCAGCATTTAATTGTTTTAATTAAGAAACTCTTACCAGTACCTCCTTCTCCGCTAATGTATAATAGTAATTGTTTAAATTGTTCGTCATCCGGCGATATCGTTACGGTGTTAATGACTGTGTCAAATACTCTTCTTTGATCTGCGTTCAGATTTGAGATCATTTCAGATACATCAATTTTCTGATCTAATTTGTCACCAAGATCCTTAAAATCTTGCATCGCTTCACCAGCCTCAATATTTTGAACACCTATTGGATTATCGGGATCATCTTGAGACTCATGCTGTTTTTCCAAATTATCTAAATATTGTTCAACTAATTGCTTCGCAGTTTCAAATGCTTTTCGCACTTCCTCTAATTTTCCATGATATTGCAATGCTTCCGTAAGATATAACTTTCCCTTGTGAAATGCTTCTGTACATGTATCACATCCGTCTTTAAGATCTTCTATTTTCCGCCACGGTTTAAACATGAGCAGTAATGAAAAGAAATAATTTTCCGGCTGCGTATTGACATTATATTTATAGTGATTAATAAGACATCCACGCTGTCGCCGTTTTAGATAATAACCATTCTCCATCGTGTAGTATTCAATATTTTTACCTCGTGGTTTATTTTTCAAAATATCATACCACTGTACAAACTCATATAATAACATAGATTCCAATTCTTTCGGTCTCCGTGGATAATGTTCATCTATTATAGATGGACAAAATATATTTGTAGAATCTCCGTCAAGAGCTTCAATTTCCTTATAAGTTTTAACTTTTCTACGTCGTATCTGATTAACATCTAACCATTTTATAGTCGTTTTTTAATCAGTCCCCCATAAAGGAATACCACACATTCCATCAGAGGCTTCAAGAGATCCACATTCCCTATTACTCGTGGCTCGCAAAGTAAAATTCCAAAGTTGTTGACGCAATGATTTGTTTTTCTTATTTTTACTATCAAGGACAGCATCAGATATTTCACATTTTCCTGGTTTATTTACGTACTTAGTAATATACCAAGTAAGCAACGTAGATGTTTCACTTACGTATTGTATATCGACATTTCCTTCTAATACCGTAAGAAGAACAGGATGATAATCATTTATATTGATCTCATCATGTTTTCGAGGAACATGATAAAGCCTACTTCTATGTTTCAATCGTTTCCTACCTGCTATCGAACTAATGACATCTTTCAAAATCAACGTTTCCGTGACAGGACGAGGAAACCCGAAACGACACACATGAATCGTTTTGCGTCCTACTTTTTTAGAACGAAGACAATAATCGTTATGTTTGTGTCGTTGATGCGTATTGACTCGCCTGTATAACAATGGTGAAATCTTTGGATCTGGCATTTCACAAGTTATGTGTTGCAAAATAAATTGAGAAACTTCTTCAACAGAAGATTTCCCGATAATTGGCGCACCTTCAATCCAAATTAATAAATGAAAATGTTGTATACCTCTACCTTGGTATTCTCGTCGCCAGAAGTAATGCGCCACTTTTCCGATCGGGTTATCTTTAGAACAAATAAAATCAAGGAATGCTTTGAATTTGTTATCAAGAAACCTTGACGTTGACACGGGATCCTTAGCAACGAGTACACTAATGGGCGTTGAATCGTCAGGCCATCCATTTACTTCACGAAGATATGCAGCTAAGTCAGGCATCAGCCATTCAGCAGGACTCCATGTGACGAACCATGTCGCAGGTCCGTATACTTCCGTCATACATCTTAAATTACTCCTTGGTATACGCCAGTATTGTTCCGTATTTCTTATAGTGGCGAATATTGTACTCAAGTCAGATTCTAATACATCTGTCTGTAGTGCTTCTAAATATTCTGAAGCCGTATAACGCTTAGTTGTACATAGTTTGCTATAAATACCACGATTTATTTGACGAAAAGTGTATAGATTATACAAAAAAAATACGAATTGTATATTTAATCTGAATTGTGGATGTTTGGACATCAAACAACATTTATCAAATTCATGGTCGTGAAGTTTAACCCGTCTAGCTTTGTGTCGTCCATCAATACCAAGAGGAAATAAATCTGGAAAACATATAAGATCTAAAGATGCCTCACGATTGTCCAAGGGCAAATCGGCTATTTTTAACATTTGATATAAGGCGGTATCAGTTTTACATAATTTTTTTTCATATAAAGGATAAATTGTATATTGCTCGTAATGATCATCATTATTTTCGTCAAGAACCTGAGTTAACATTGCCTTACGCTCATTATTTAAAGTAGCGTCTACGTTGTTTTCTTGCGTTGGACTTTTTGGGCTCGATTCGCGTTTATTATCCAAATCAGATTCAGTAGCATTTTCTGTCTCCTGTACTTCAAACTCTGGATCGAATAATAATGACGTTTGTAAATAAAACTCCTTACAAGTATTTGGCAATACAATATGAGAATATAAAGGATTATGTTCTTTTAACCACACTAAGGCGTCAAAAACCTTGTTAACGTCTACCATTTCTTCCCAAATCATTTTTGATTTTGTCGGAATACCTCTAACACGTATAATACTTTAGACGTAACGCAGTCCGATTGACGAAATCGCTAAGATTTTTTGTTATTTGTTATTTATTTTTTTTGTTTATTTCTGTTGTTGTTTACATTTTTTATTTTAACAACATTTTATTTTAACTCAAAAACATTTAACAATTTGTTAGTAATTCTCTTGCTTTACAATTATCTTCTTCTTGTTCTTCCTCGTCGTCCTTTGCCTCCTCGTTGTTTCGTCTGCGTGGCCCTTGAGATCACTTCCGGTTTATCTGGTACCTCCGTCTGCGTAGTTGAATCCCTTAACTCTCTGGGCGCTGTCTGCGAAGCTGCACTCTGAAGTTGACTCGTCGTTGTTTGTGTCCCCTCGGTGTTCCTTCTGATGGGTGACAATGACGGTGGAGTGATGAGAGGCGGAATGACCCAAGGATTAGTCGGCGTCGATCCTCCAGACACCGGCGTCGAAGTTCCGATCTCGAAGGGACGTTTTCGAGGTGGTGTGGAAACCGCCGGGCGACTTGCGCCGATGATTGGCGAGGAGCCGATGACTGGGCGACTAGCGCCTGGAGAGGGAGAGCGACTGGCGCTGAGACTCGGCAAAGAGCGACCTGGAGCGACGATGACCTTGCGACTGGCGCCGGAAGATGAGCGACTAGCGCTTGGAGTCGACGGAGCGACAATGACCTGGCGACTGTCGCCGGGAGCAGGGCGTCTAGCGCCGGCTGGTAACGGCTTGGAGCCGTGAGCCAGGCGTCCTGCGCCGGATGCTGGGCGGCTAGCGCCTGGAGTAGGCGTCTGAGCGCCTACCTCGAGGCGTCTAGCGCCGGAGGCTGCGGCAGGAGCTTCCTTTTTCCTCTTGACCGCGAAGATCTGGTCAAGAGGAAGCGGGCGAGTCTTGCGCCTCTTAGTTGCACCTTCCTCGTCTGCACTGTCGAGACGGGGAGGGATTTTGTTATTCAAAAGGCGAGGCGTGGTTGTACCTTTAGGAAAACCTGTAGGACAATTTTGCCATTGCCCAATTTCCTCGAAATCGGTCGCCTTTATATTCACTCGTGATTGAATTTTAATTACGAGTTACGACATCCATCTATGGGTGAATTTTCGAAAAACTCGGTTGCTAGGAGACACGAAGTCCTGTCAAACAAATCGGAGTAATTGTAATTTTGACAGGATGCCTCGATGTTTCTAACCTGTCGCCGTGTAACGTGTTCTCTGTGACTTCCTGGTGGCTGACGACGGCTGCCACAATACAATTCGTGATTGGTATTAATTGGATCAGTATCAGGACATATTTTGTTCAATGTTTCTTGTAAAGGTAACGGTAAATGAAACGTTCTACCTTTTACTTTTTGTACCATTTGTCTGTGAGGTAACTTCTTGTTACTAACAGGTTTCATTGTAACGACAGTTTGAAAAGCTTTAGCTCTTTAAGTATGAAAATTTTTTCAAACTGGTTAAGACATGATATTACTTCAGGTGGATCATGTACAATACGATCATTTAAAACGCAATACGCAGGCATTAATCCGTCACCGAATTTTTTTTCACAGTAATGACATATGTATTGCGGAGTAATATTATGTTTTTGTAAATGCGCCATTAAATCTCTCCAAATTGGAATATCTATTCGTGCTTTAAGCTTATTAAATTCAGAGACACTTCTTCTATATAAAAGTCTCTCACATGATGCACAAACATATCGAGGTGTGTCCATGGAGCGTTTAGTAAAAGCCTTAAATGCGTTTTTAAAGCGAGACATGATTTCATCTTCACTCAAAGTAGTACGATTCTGCTGATGTTTGTACATAGATGCTTTTTGTTGTGCCGAAATTATAATTTCGTTTAACGTGTCTAAATCAACGGAAGTTAAAGCTTTCTCCAGATTTAACATTTTGTCGTATAAACTTGTCATTTGATAAATTAAACGTTTAATATATCTCACCATTGGAAAATGATAATAATAAAACAGGAAGAAATAGAGCTTTGCAAAGAGTTGCATCAATGTAACAGGCATGTGTGTGACCCTTTCTATCAGAATTCTTTATCGTACATGTATGAATATCTGTTAACAATTGTGGTATTTTCTTTAAAGTACAGGTAAATATCGTTTTGAGGAATTTTTCATAACGATCGATTAGAATCTTCATCAACGGATCATCATAAATTTTACACAAAGCATTGCATAACCATGATTTTTTGACTCGTGCTTGTTGCAAAGGTAATACATTCGTAGTTTTACCTTTCTCGTTAATTACCAACAGTTGTGATGAAGCAATGTTACGATATGTGTCGATAAAATAATTTTCGGATGAAGCTGTATGTCCCGATGTGCCACATAATGCACGTATTTTATCGTCATTTATAGAACATTCAGCGGCAAGAGTCAAGCACACTTCTGATTTCTTTTTAAGTAAAGCTAATATTTTAGAGATTTTGCTGACAAAACTATCTCGAATACGCATACACCAACGTAAGATTCTTTCGGCTTCTAATCGTCTTTCAGTAGGATTTTAATATTAAGTTTGTTTTCGATGTCTTCAATTGCCACAGGAATAAGAAATTGTATGTAATTTCGTGACCAAAACTTTGCATATTTTCTAGTAATATTTTTGGCAATATCGTGATTTTTGTTTGCAGGTACGTATTTAGAATTCTTTCTCTCGTAATATCGCTTATTATAAAGCCATTTACGATCAGAATATTTTCTTTGTCTATCTCGTTCTTGCTGAGAATGCAGAAGATAATATTTTCTTTGTCTATCTTGTTTTTGCTGAGAATGTATAAGATAATATTTTCTTTGTTTATCTCGTTTTTGCTGAGAATGTATAAGATAATATTTTCTTTGTCTATCTCGTTTTTGCTGAGAATGTATAAGATAATATTTTCTTTGTTTATCTCGTTTTTGCTGAGAATGTATAAGATAATATTTTCTTTGTCTATCTCGTTCTTGCTGAGAATGTATAAGATAACGCTTTCGCTTATTAAGGCGATTATTTGCTAAGTTGTCTTTATACTGACGTCGTCTTTTAGCACAATTGTCTTCTGAATTCTGATATCGACTCCGTTTTTTAGCACAATCATTTTCTGACAAATGTTGTTCCTCTCGACAACGTTTCTTAGCGCGATTAATTTTAGTATTATTAACACAATTGTTTTCTGAATTCTGATATCGACGCCATTTTTTAGCACGATCATTTTCTGACGAGTCCTGTTCCTCTCGACAACGTTTCTCAGCGCAATTATTTCCAGTATTACTAATGTTTTCACAGGAATCTTTCTGAGATAAACGTCTATTTATACGTAAAGCTGTCGCTTTAGCTTCTCTATCTCTTATTACTGCTAATGGAAGCACTGTCTGAGCATCACTTTGTGGATCTTGAGGAAAATGTTCAATTGTATTCGATTCGAAAATCTTCAACAAATGTGAACGCATTACTCTGTAATCATATGTAAATTTGTCAGGTTTAATATCAAACAATAATGAAATCGCAAAAGCTATAGCAAAAACTCCGCAATCATTACAATTTTGTTGATATTGCACAGTAGGAAATTCGACAGGATTGTTCTCAAAGTCGTATTCTGGAAATAATTTTCTCAAAAATATCTCGTGATGTTCGTGCAATTTTTTTCTATTTTGTGAATCATAGATATATATTTTTGTTGTATCGTAATAACTACATACCCAATGTCCATCCACATTATTAAGTTTTGGATCTAGACAATTTAATGGAACTGACGAACAGTGTAATATTTGTATATGTTTTCTATCTTCTGGTATACGTTGCATAAATTCAGGCATTAGGATTCGCCATGTTTCGACAAGTTTATAATCTGAACAACTTTGCAAAAGTGTATGGAAATGATCGATATGATCGTCCGTAATCCATTCGCCTCGAATAATTATATCTTTTTCTTCAGGCTTTAAAATTACTTTTTTTTCTAAATTTTGTTTGGATCGCTGTCGCTTTATAATAGCGCGATTGTTTAAATCCTGTTGCTCTGCACGAGATTTTGTAGCATAATTATTTTCAGAATGTGTTTTTGCACTTTTAGCAATTGCTTCAGTTTCTGTCGCTTTTATTATCGCTAATGGAAGTACTCTTTGAGAAATAGCACATTGTGAATCTTGAGCACGATTATTTGGTAAATTCTGTTTGCATCGTTGTTGCTTTGTAGCACGATTTTCTAAATTCTGTTTTTCTGCCCGACATTCTTTAGCGTAATTACTTTTAAAATGTCTTTTCATACGTTGAGCAGTCGCTTTAGCCTCTCTATCTCTTATCACTGCTAATGGAAGTACTTTTTGAGGATTAGCACATTGCAAATCCCGAGGAAAATGTTCAATAACATTATTTTCCAAAATTTGTATCAAATGTGAACGCATAAACTTATGTTCATACTTTACTTCGTCAGGTTTAATATTGAATAACAACGAAGTAGCAAAAGCTATAGCAAAAACACCACTATCTCTACTGTTCAATTGATGTTGCACAGTAGGAAATTTGACGGGATGTTTTTTAAAGTCATGTGTTGGAAATAATTTTTCCAAGAATTGCTCATGATCTTTACACAATGTTTTATTACTTGAAGAATCATATATAAATATATTTTTTGTATCATAATAGCTACACACCCAATGTAACGAACTATATAATATTTGAATGTGTTTTTTATCTTGTGATACAGGTTGAATCGTATCAGGCAATTGTATTTCGATAGGTCTATAATCTGAACAACTCTGTAAAAGTCTATGGAAATGATCACTATGTACGTCCGTAAGCCATTCGCCTCGGGTAATTATATCTTTGTCTGCAGGCTTTAAAATAATATTTTGAGTCTTTAGAGACATTGTATAAAATAAGCGCACAACAGATTTCTTAAAACGCTAAGCAATTAATTCTTATAGGCGCAGAGCAGCCGATTTTTACAAAACAGCCGATGTTTGTAGGCGCAGAGCAGCCGATTTTTATGGGCGCAAAGCAGCCGACTTTTAAAGGCGCAAAGTAGCCGCCTTTTAAAGACGCAAAGCAGCCGATTTTTATTTTATGGGCGCAAAGCAGCCGATTTTTGAAGGCGCAAAGCAGCCGAAGTTTAAAGGCGCAAAGCAGCCGATGTTTGTAGGCGCAGAGCAGCCGATTTTTATGGACGCAAAGCAGCCGACTTTTAAAGGCGCAAAGCAGCCAAAGTTTAAAGGCGCAAAGCAGCCGATATTTATAGGCGCAGAGCAGCCGATTTTTATGGGCGCAAAGCAGCCGACTTTTAAAGGCGCAAAGCAGCCAAAGTTTAAAGGCGCAAAGCAGCCGATATTTGTAGACGCAGAGCAGCCGATTTTTATGGGCGCAAAGCAGCCGACTTTTAAAGGCGCAAAGCAGCCGAAGTTTAAAGGCGCAAAGCAGCCAATGTTTGTAGGCGCAGAGCAGCCGATTTTTATAGGGCGCAATGCAGTCGAAGTTTAAAGGCGCAAAGCAGCCGATGTTTGTAGGCGCAGAGCAGCCGATTTTTATGGGCGCAAAGCAGCCGACTTTTAAAGGCGCAAAGCAGCCAAAGTTTAAAGGCGCAAAGCAGCCGATGTTTATAGGCGCAGAGCAGCCGATTTTTATGGGCGCAAAGCAGCCGACTTTTAAAGGCGCAAAGCAGCCGATGTTTAAAGGCGCAAAGCAGCCGATGTTTGTAGGCGCAGAGCAGCCGATTTTTATAAGGCGCAATGCAGCCGACTATTAAAGGCGCAAAGCAGCCAATAAAAAAAGGGAAAAAAAGAAAATTAAAAGGAGAGAAAAAGAAGAGAAAGAGAGACAGGGAGAGAGAGAGAGAGAGAGAGAGAGAGAGAGAGAGAGAGAGAGACTTACCTGTATAAAATAAAAGGCAATCTAAAACAAATAGAAATAATATAACATTAAACTCCTTAAATCATTTTTAAATAAAAATTTGATTGATAATGGAGACAAAAAGGTAGTTACATTTAAATTTTGTAATATTATTTTAATTTTAATACAAGAATAATAATTACAGAATAAAGTTACTTTAAAAACGTTTGATAACTATTTAAATCAATAAATATGTTATATCTTCAGTTAACCTTTCATTAATATTAATAACATATATTTCTTTTAATATGTATGTAATAAAAAGTTTGCTTTTTTTAATTATACAGGATGTCAAATAACAAGCACACCATTTATTGTAAACAGGTAGAACTGGTTAAATACACGAATCAATGTGTCTATCTGCGCGATTTGATGAGAAGGAATAGTCCACCTCTTACATTGCTGCGCGCGCGACAAAATATTCGGAGGAGCGCTTTATAATTGACATAAAAGTTGTACATCTCGTGAAGACGTTTTCAAAACACTGTAATAAAGCTCTCTTTCGTAAAGAATTTCCTGATTTTGTCATATTTTTAATTTTTGATATTTTAAATTTTGTCATAATATTTTTATATAAAATATAAATCTCATAGGCCGGTATTCATAGTCGGTTCTTATTTTAAGACCGCCTTAAGTAATGTCTTAAGATGCTAATACGACTGTGTGATTGGTTTATGACGTCTTAAGATTGTACTTAAGACAGTCTTAAATATAAGAACCGACTATGAATACCGGCCATAAAATATTCACTTTTCAATAACTTTACTTTGATATTTTTATACATAGAATCTACAAAATGCAATCAAGCTCTCAAAATATTTTTTTTTTATTGATTCCTTTTATTATTCTACGTGTAAAAGTATCAAAATAAAGTCATCGAAAAGTGAATATTTTACGAGATATCTCATAATTATATTAAATGACAAAATTTAAAATAGGAAATTCTTAACGAAAGAGAGGTTTATTATAGAATTTTGGAAACATCTCCACAAGATGTACAATTTTAATCTCAAGGAAAATATCAAGTTCCATTTAAGAAATTAGTCGTGTTTGAAATTTCTTGAAAACCACAATATCTACGACATGGCTGACATCGGAATCATGTGTCCTCCTTTAGACCATACAACTTTTGTCTGAAATATTTTTCCGTATCTACTATATATAAAACCAATTCGCTATCTCTATTTTAACTGGTACTTTACTCTTGTACGTATGGGATATTCACGTTTGGGTCGGCTGAAGGGGATGAACATGAGAATCTTATTGTGCATATTTTGGGGAGCACATAAATTGAGGAACATTTTAAGATTAAAACCAATTTGCTATCTCTATTTTAACTGGTACTTTACTCTTGTACGTATGGGGTGTTCACGTTCGGGTCGGCCAAAGGGAATAAACACGAAAATCTCATTATGCATATTTCGGAAACACATAAATTAAAAAACATTTTGAGACTAAAACCAATTTGCTATCTTTATTTTAACTGGTACTTTACTCTTGTATGTATGGGGTGTTCACGTTCGGATCGGCCAGACGGGATGAACACAAAAATCTCATTACGCATATTTTGGAAACACATAAATTGAGGAACATTTTAAGATTAAAACCAATTTGCTATCTTTATTTTAACTGGTACTTTACTCTTGTACGTATAGGGTGTTCACGTTCGGGTCGGCCAAAGGGGATGAACACGAAAATCTCATTATGCATATTTTGGAAACACATAAATTGAGGAACATTTTAAGATTAAAACTAATTTGCTATCTGTATTTTAACTGGTACTTTACTCTTGTACGTATGGGGTACTCACGTTTAGGTCGGCTGAAGGGGATAAACATGAGAATCTTATTGTGCATATTTTGGGAGCACATAAATTGAGGAACATTTTAAGACTAAACCAATTTGCTATCTTTATTTTAACTGGTACTTTACTCTTGTATGTATGGGGTGTTCACGTTCGGGTCGGCCAGACGGGATGAACACGAAAATCTCATTATGCATATTTTGGAAACACATAAATTGAGGAACATTTTAAAACTAAAACCAATTTGCTATCTCTATTTTAACTAGTACTTTACTCTTGTATGTATGGGGTGCTCACGTTTGGGTCAGCCGAAAGGGATGAACATGAGAATCTTATTGTGCATATTTTGGGAGCACATAAATTAAGGAACATTTTAAGACTAAAACCAATTTGCTATCCGTATTTTAACTGGTACTTTACTCTTGTACGTATGGGGTGTTCACGTTCGCGTCGGCCAAAGGGAATAAACACGAAAATCTCATTATGCATATTTTGGAAACACATAAATTAAGGAACATTTTAAGATTAAAACTAATTTGCTATCTGTATTTTAACTGGTACTTTACTGTTGTACGTATGGGGTGTTCACGTTCGGGTCGGCCAAAGGGGATGAACACGAAAATCTCATTATGCATATTTCGGAAACACATAAGAAACATTTTAAGACTAAAACCAATTCGCTATCTCTGTTTTAAGTACTTTACTCTTGTACGTACGGGGTGCTCACGTTTGGGTCAGCCGAAAGGGATGAACATGAGAATCTTATTGTGCATATTTTGGGAGCACATAAATTGAGGAACATTTAAGACTAAAACCAATTTGCTATCTGCATTTTAACTGATACTTTACTCTTATATCTTATATAGGATGAGGCAATAACTATTACTACCTTAAATATATTCTAATTTATAAGGCCCAGAGAAGAATTAGTGTAACTAAAATAAAATTGTACGGTACGAAGGGGGCTATCTATAGCAATAATAATTTTTGTCCAGGTGGAGGCGCTCCAGAGATATCAAAGTCATCTTAATTTTTTTAAATTGATTTGGTACATTTTTCTCCATAATATGATAAAGGAGCTGAAAACAAGTTAGTAAAGAAAAAACCATTAAAAAATACATTTTTGTATTGAATGAAATTTACGTTTAAAGAAGATTAAAAAATACATTTTTGTATTGAATAAAATTTACGTTTAAAGAAGATGTTCAAAGTGATGGCCATCATTATCGATGCAACACTGGATTTTTTCGATCACTGATTGCCTTACTCTTTCTTTTAATAACGTCGAGAGTTATTGATGCACAAGCTGTAATAATCCGTTGTTGCATGTCTTGAAGTATAGTTGGTTCTTCTTTGTAGACCATGTCCTTTAGCGTTCCCCATAAAAAGAAATCCAGTGGTGTCAAGTCTGGCGAACGAGCTGGCCACACTGTACGACCTCTACGTCCAATCCAGTGTGATTGGTAAATTTTTCATTGAGTTTATTTCTAGCAATCAAGACATGCAGCAACAGATTATTACAGCCTCAATAACTGCATCAATAACTCCCAACGTTATTAAAAGAGTAAGCCAATCAGTGATCGAAAGAATCCAGTATTGCATCGATAATAATGATGGCCATTACTTCCAACATCTTCTTTAAACATAAATTTCATTCAATCAGTTTAAAAAAATAAAGATGGCCTTGATATCTCCGAAGCGCCTCTACCTGGACAAAAATTTATTATCGTTATAGATAGCCTCCTTTGTACCGTACAATTTTGGTTACACTAATTTATCTGTGGGCCTCATAGATTCGGATATATTTAAAGTGGTAATAATTATAGTTATTGCCTCACCATATATATAGATCTTTTTTTGCGTATATCTTTTAAACTATTACAGACAGACTAATTTTGAAGTATTTGAAATTATATGTAATTTTAATGAGTGAAGGTGCTAGTTTATGTTAGGCCACCACCCCTATTTTCAATTGCAATTTCCCGCGAAACCACTTGAGCAGAAAAATCGTGAAACACATAATTAACACATAAAGAACACTTAATTTCTGCATGTGTTATTCCTGTTTTTTTGTGGAGAGGGGGAGGTGCAAACTTAACAGACATAATAGCTTTCCATATCACTCATGGGGTACTATTGTTGACACGGTTATTTTTTTAAGTAGGCCTAATCCACTGATGACTAAAACAACCCTTTAACTAATTGAACAGAAACAGATTCTTCACCGCGTCTTATGCGGCTTGCTACATGCAAGATGCAGATTGATGTTCCCGCTTTCGCTTGTAAAAGATTTCAATAATTACTTAATTC
Organism: Temnothorax unifasciatus; assembly: GCA_030770225.1. Lineage (NCBI taxonomy): Eukaryota > Metazoa > Arthropoda > Insecta > Hymenoptera > Formicidae > Temnothorax > Temnothorax unifasciatus. The sequence goes on from JASTWK010001315.1 coordinate 21,929, forward strand.
TACTTTTGTTCAATTAATTAAAGGATCGATCGTTTCAGTTATCAATGGATTAGACCTACTGGAGATACACTTAAAAAAACATGTCAACAATAATAATAATACCTTATGGATAACATAGAAAGCTAATGTTTCTAAATTAAATTATATACGCGCCTAAGCCTCAAACTTATAGACTGCGCGCGGGACGGCAAGGTAAAGGAGAGATAGCGCTAGACGAACCTAGCTGAAAATTGGACGAGAAGCTTGCCGAGCTCTGATTAAAACTGTCAAAATTATAATAACATGCATTTTTCGAAATACATACCTCAAGACACGCACAGTTGCATTAAATGCCACAGACACAACCTATAAAATACATAAATATTTAATATATATACATATGTCAAAATTATAATAACATGCATTTTTCGAAATACGTACCTCAAGACACGCACAGTTGCATTAAATGCCACAGACACAACCTATAAAATACATAAATATTTAATATATATATATATATATATATATATATATATATATATATATATATATATATATATATATATATATATATATATATATATATTTATACATATCTACATGTACATACATAAAAAATAAGTTCTCCTACAATTCATATTCGTAGCATCATTATACATTGATGTATAAAATACATTTCCAAATACGATTTATTTTTATAAATACAAGAAGGACATATTAGAGACGCGCGCGCGCACACGCGCGCGAGCGCCGAGATATGAAAAAGAAGCTTAGCACGATTCTCGCCGGCTTGCGGCTGGCCGAGCCGAGCGTCGAACATCACGCGGTGTTGCCAAATTGCCGCAATTTGGCATCACCGCGTGATGCTCGACGCTCGGCTCGGCCAGCCGCGAGCCGGCGAGAATCGTGCTAGGCTTCTTTTTTTTCATATCTCGGCGCTCGCGCTTGCGCGCGCGTCTATAATATGTCCTCGTATGTATTATGGTAAATCTTGTTTGGAAATGTATTTTATATATCAACTAGACACTACAGACGCGCGCTTCGCGCGCGCTATTTAGCTTTAACATTATGCTATTACTATTACACTATTAACCCCTACACACAACTGTCAAAATATACAATGACAGCTGCAAATGAAGTAAACGCAGCAAGAGAACCAATCGGCATCGCGGAAAAGCGCCAACAATAAACTTTACATCTCCTTTTTAGAAGAGGATACATGATGTATGTGTATATATAAAAAATATGTATATATGAAAAATGAGAAATAAAGAACGGAAGGAGCGTAAATGATAAATATTTATGGAAAAATCTTCTTTCTTTTGACCAACATGTACGTATTTTCTTTGAAAAAGTTCCATTTTGGAAAAGTAAGTTATTGCCAATACAAGGAAAACGGAATAAATTAAATTAAATGTAATTTGTCTCAAAAATTTTTAGACAAATGTCTGTTAGTATATTAGTATACTTTTTACTCTACTAATAGATAAATACATACAGAGCAAAATTAGCTTCATCGATAAAAGTATATTTTTATTTATTTAGCAATTTTTATAATATCGTGATTTATTACTTATGTCTAATAACATTTTTTGTACAACTACATTCATAACTTTGCTTTCGAAAAGATTCATGTAACACAAATATTTACTTTAATGCAAAAAATTGTAACATTCCATACTGGTAAGCGCTCGTCATTGAAAACATTTTATTACACCGTCGTGTTAGCATCGTTTGAATACTTGCGATATATTTCAATAGCAACCATTTTCTCTATTTTGTTATTTGAAAGTACACGTCACAAATACAAATTGTTACTAATCCATGGCTGAACGGCAATAGCGAGCGAGCACAACTCATTTAGATGCACCATAAATTGCTATTTTTATTTTTTTCTATTATTATCAGGTGAAAAATGTGACACATGTCGTCCTGTTTCTATGAATTTGCAATGTAACTCATGCTTGCAATTTTACTCATAATAGAAAACGAAACAAAAAAACAATGACAAAGTTACTTTTCTAATTGTTTCTAAATTATTCTTTAAAAATCCTACACGGAGAAAATTTTATATTAAATATTACTATGGTGTAACACTAGCTGCGGACCATCGAGGAATATTACTATGAATATTAATAATACTATGTTTTAGGTAAAAATTACCTTATTTAATTGTTTTTAAAATAATGATTATAGTATTTTAACTTATAATTCCTTGATGATTCGCAGCTAGTGCGAAACCATATTAATATTTAATAAAAAAATTTCTCCGTGTATATATATACACGGAAAGATTATATTGTTGTCAACGCCTATTGTCCCCTTCTTGCTGCTCGTGCTGGACGCGTGCAATACGTGTCATGTTTTATCTCTGGGCTGTTAGTACAGTAAATACCATTGGAAATAGGATTGTAATCTTCGCAAACATCAAGTAGATCATTAGAACACTTTTTCTTTAGAATATATAAATTTCATGATCATTTCGGTTAAAATTTTCGTAAACGCAGATGTGTAAGTCGTGATAAAGATCAGTTGTATACTAGGTATCGCTTTTTATTTAAAATATTCTTTCTGTTAATAATTCTCGTTGACCAAATCATTGTTATACTGAATTATTTGTTATTTAGATCGACAAGGGCCCAATCCTGAGAGTCGAAATGTTGTAAAGTCGTTTCACTACACTTATTGCCAATTGTCATCGAAAATAATAAACATTTTTGTTTTAATCATTATTATTGGCGGAACAAACAATTATTTCTATATATAACTTTTTTCTTTGAATAATTTAAAAAATGGAAATTATTGGGAGTTTTACATGAAATATAATCTATATTTTAGAATTATTATAAGATACATGCAATAAATGTTTAAGAATAATAATTTTTTTTAAATTGTATTCTTCAAAAAAGGAGTTATAACTATAAAGCTTTGATATTGCTCGGACGGATTATGTACGTTTCAATCTATAAAACGAAGACTCTTGAGATAAAGTGTCATGCGTTTTGTTTATAAACGTTCAGCATCTTATTGTAAGAAAATGATGTTTTTTGTGTTACTTATAAATATACCTCGTGTTTTCAGTACCTCTCAAGTTTAGCCGATGCGCAAAGCAGAAAGCAAGATTCTAATCTGAAATGTTATAATACATAAATGTGGAATGTTTCATTTTTCGAATAGAAATAATTTTTTGAGTCAACAAATATTTCAACTTATTAGGTTTATAAAAATGCATGTCACTTTTTTGTAGATGCATTTAAATTATCGAGGTTTGACTCTATAATGTGAACGCATCCTTATATTCGCATCGTATCATTACAGTAGTATAGACATACTGCAAAGTAAACAGATGACTCTCCTGTACGCCGATATAATCTACTGCGCGACCGTCGCACACAAAATTGCATAGCTTAGCATAAGCGTAATATAAGACCGCTAAATCAATGAGCATCCAACATAAAGTCGCCATATTGATTTACATAAGATGCTCATTGGTTCAGCGGTCTTACTCTATGCTTATGCAACCTATGCAATTTTGTGTGCGATAGCCTTTAGGCGCGGATGAAAAACAACGGAACGCGCTAGACGTGTGAATCCGCGCGTTCACAGTATCGTTTATCCCGACAGTGTAAAGTTAGTGTCGATATTGTGTGAATTGGTGTTGTGAATTGATGTTTTAGAAGTGTTAGTGATAGATAGATATTTATTTACTTCAGCTTTACAAAATAGCCAGGAAGGGACTTGGTTTACAAAATAGAACTTAACCACACTCATCCATCCATACCTTGCGTGTACTATCCGTTATATAGCCTAAAATAACCTAAAAACTAAACTAAACTAAACTAAACTATTTATCACAGTCGTATCTTTATTCTTATTTATTTCCTTGCGCTTCTTTAGTTCCTTCTCCCTCTCTTTCCATAATTTCCTCAGCATCTTACCCTTATCTAAATCTAGTTCATCACTCCACAGCCTTTTCCACTTCTCCTCCTCATTCCTACCTAAATCCTTAAACCACACACTTGCCCTCTTACATTCCTTTACATAATGTTCCATACAGTCACTGCCCTCACCGCACAAAATACATTCTTTACAATTTTCTTCTAACCAATATTTATTTACTTCTTCCAAATTTCCGCATCTCAGTTTTATTAAAGCTCTCACATCATCCCCTATCCTTACTTTCTTTAAATTACCCTTCTTTAAATATTCCGGACCCCCATTCACCTTGTCTAACACTCTATATCTTTTGTTATATCTTGCCTCTAAGATTTTATTTCCTTCCTATTGCCTCTGATTATCTCTTTCCCTACTTATTATTTCTTCCTCTAAATTTGTACCCTCTCTTCTCATTTCCTCCAGAGAGCCTATTCCCCATCCATTCCTGTTATAATACCTTTCTCTTTCCATACTATACAGATCCTTCCACCCATAAGTTTCTTTTTCCTTCCAACAATGACTCACAATAACTCCGCACCTATCTTCTAAAATTCTTTCCTCATATCTCATTGCCCTTATTCCCCAACCCACCATTAATTTATCCATACCTAATTCCCTAGATATCACATACCTTGGTGTGCAGAAATCTATCGCAAAAATCCAACGAATATAGTCCATCATTATTTTCTCCAACTCTTTTTTCTCTTCCCACCCCCAAATTTCTACCCCGTAAGCCATAACGCTTTGCACCAAATATTTAAATAACATCCACCTCCTTAAGAAATCCCCTCTACACATTCTTTCTCCTAATCCCTAGATTTTTCTAACTGCCATCCTGCCTTTTTTCATCAGTTCTCTAATATGATCCTTGTAATTACCATTCCTATTAAACGTAAAACCTAAATATTTAAAGCTCTGTACCTCTTCTATATATTTATCCCCCCATTTCCACACTTCTTTGCCTTCTTTTCTCTTCCTATTAAACACTAAAATCTTTGTCTTCTCTGTACATAACTCTAATTTCCTTTCCTTTAAAAATCTTTTCAGCGTGCTTAACATGTCTAACAATGCATCCTTATTTCTCGCAACCATTACAATATCGTCCGCATACTCTAAATTCCAAACCCTCATTTTATCTACCTCTATTCCTCCTATACCTCTCTTTTTCAATACTTCAGCTAACTCCGCTATATACAGATTAAACAGAAGTGGACTTATTACGCATCTTTGCCTTACTCCTTTTGACGTCTGGAACTTCTCCGTATACCCCTGGCTGGTCCTGACCACAACTTCCGTTTCCTCGTAGATCATTTCCAATCTTCTTAACAGTTGTTCATTTGTACCTTTATCACGTAGAATTCTCCACAGGATTTCCCTATCCACATTATCAAATGCAGCCTTAAGGTCTGCAAATATCGCGTACACCTTTTCCGCCTTTCCGCCTCTTCTTCTTCCTTTTTGGATCAGATGATTCAACACGAAAATGTTATCTATTGTTGACCTTCCTTTTCTAAAGCCCGCCTGGCTCTCCGGGATCATTCCCTTCTCTTCCGCTTCCCTCTCTAGCCTGCTCCTTAGTACCTCCGCATAAACTTTATACGCCGTACATAATAACGATATACCTCTATAATTTCCTGTCTTCTCTTGATCTCCTCTCTTATATAGTGTCACTATTATGCTTTTCTTCCAGTCTGATGGTATTGTTCCTTCTCTCCATATTTGTCCCAGCAAATCCACCAGCCTGTTCCATAAGATTCCACTCGCATATTTCCACGCCTCCATTGGTATCTCATTTATTCCCGCCGCCTTTTTTAATTTCAATTTCTTCAATGCCAATTTGATCTCCATTTCTGTAATTTCGTCCTCCTCACCTCCTTCAATCCTTTCATCCCTTTTTTCTTCTTTTTTTTCTTCTTGATGCCTTGTCTTTTCCCTGCTTTCCTCTTCCTCATCCACTTCCGACCCTCCTAGTAGCTCCATGAAGTGCCTTCTCCATTCCTTCTTGTCTATTTTGTTCTTCTTCCATACCTTTTTGTTCCTTTTCTTATTTATGTATTTCCAGACATCTGTTTCCTTCTTTAATTTCCTTAATTCCTCTTCTTCCTTCTGCCTCTTCTCCTCCTGTTTTTTCAGTTGTAGATTCCTCAACTTTCCTTTTTCTTCTATGTACCTTTCCCTACCTATTTTGCCATTCCTCCACTTCCTGTACATCCTATGCACTTCCCTCTTCTTTCTTGTACAGCTTCTATCCCACCAGTCCTTATGACCTAATTCCTTTTTCTTAATTCTTATCCTTTTTTTGACCATGGCTTCTTGAACAATTTGCTTAATCCTTTGCCATTTCTCCTCCACCGACCTGCATACCTGTCCTTCTTCCATACATAACTCCTCCGTCCTCTCTTTATACTCCTGTATAGCATCCTTATCCCACATTATAACAAGCTTTTCCTCCTCTTCTCTTGCTTCCCTTTCCTCTTCTACCTCTTGTCCTCTTCCTTTTTCTATTTCCCCCTCCAGAACTAGCGGCATATGATCCGAGTCCACTTTATCATCTATCCTAAATTTTACAATTCTCTCGTGTACATTATCGCTTACTATCGCATAATCTATTACCGTATTGCTTCTGGCTCCTACATAGGTGTATTCACCATCCCAATCTCCTACCGTCGTACCATTTAATATATACCAACCCTTTTCCTGTACCCATTCAACAAAATTCCTTCCCTTATTACTGATTACCTTGTCTTTACTTCTCCTTTCCAATTCCATCTCCTCTATTTCCCAACCCCCTAGTTCCCCTACCCTTATATTGAAATCGCCACCCATTATAATACTTCCCTCTTCTTTATCCCCTAATAGCCTATTCAATTTTTCTTCCAACTCTCTCCAGCCCCCGGAGTTGTACACCGAAATAATCCTACAATTTTCTTTTTCTCCTCTTATTTCTGATACTACCACATCCCCCTCTTCTTCCTTAATTAACCTACTACCTTCTTTTCCCCAATCCTTCTTTTTACCTATCACAAAGCCTCCTTTTGCCCTCCCTCTTTTTTTTACTTTCCTCGCAAAACTACAAGCCCATTCGTGCGACTCAGGCAGCTTGTCTTTAATCCTTCCCCATCCCTCCTTTTCTAACCATGTTTCACATAAACTAATAAAATCGAACTTACCTATATATTTCCAAAACTCTTTGTCTTTGTTAAACAAGCCTGCTGTGTTCCAAAACAAAACTCTTCTCCTCCCTTTGAACTCCCCCCTCCCTTTTCATCCTCACCTACCTCTCTATTTCCAACCTTGCTCCCGGCCCTTGTGCCACCTTCCTGGCTTAGTCGAAATTCTGATCCCTCTCATTACTTGTTCCCCTACTTGTACCTACTCCATCCTCCTCTCTTCTCTCTCCTCCCTTTCTAAATTCCCTATCTATCTCTCCCTCCAACTCCACCCAACCCTTCCAGACCCCCTCAATCCTGGCTTTTCCAAAACCTACTTTTATCTCTTTACCTTTAATTCTTTGTTCCTTGGCCCATCTATTCAGTTTTTCTTGAATTTTCCTTTCCTCCCATTTTAAGTCGTTTTCTATGAAAACCTTGCCTTCTTTTAATTTGCTTTTGTTTCTCATTATTTCCCTCTTCTTTTCTTTGCTCTCAATCTCTACCACCAACACTGTCCCACTGTTTCTATTGCTTACAATCTTACATTCTACATCTATTTTTTCTTTTATGAAGTCCTGTATCCATTGCTTACTAGCCCTTATGTCCCCTTCCACTTCCCTTGGCAATACTATACCCTTCATTACTATATTACACCTTCTCCTCTCTCTATCTTTGTCCGCCACCAGTTTTTTAATCTTGCCTACCTCCCAGTTACTCAACCTCTCTTCACTACATCCCGAGCAAGATCCTGCATATGTACTCCCTCTCCTACTGTAACTCTTTCTACTTACTCTACTACTATTTCTGCTCTCGCTTTTTCCGCCCTCACTTTCATTCCCGACATCCGTGTCACTTTCCCTATCTGCACCCCCCTCGCAACGCTCCAGCCAGCCTATCCATCTATTTTCAAGATCTATTAATTTCCTCTCGATTTCCCTTAATCTTTCCTCATCCTTCTCTTCTTTAACTTTCCTTTCCTCTACGTAAAGCGTCAAACACTTTTTCACCTCCTCAATTTTTCCTACCTCCTTAGCCACCTGTTCTTTCATTTCCTTTATCTCATCCCTCATAGAGTTTATATTATGCTTTAAATCTTCTTCATCTCTAAATGTTACTACTTTACCTATCTCTAGTTTCCTCTGCTTACCCTCAGTTTTGCTGTCGGTCCTGCTCCTACCTGTCTTACCTACCCTACCATTACCGACACTTCCCGCGTTTTCCGCGCTCGGTGAACCGCGCGACGCCATAACCTAAAAAGCTACCGCCTCTTCTTCCGAGACGGAAATGTTCACTTTACGCCTTCCCAAGCCACGCCTTCACTCGCACCGCTTCTCCCGTCTCTCCACTTACTCTCCAACGCTTCTATGCTACGCACCTTACTCTACAACTCTCCAACTACGCCCTAACAACACAGCTAAAATCACACACGACCACATGCTCACACGCCCTCTAACCAAGTCCTTTAGAAGTGTTAGTGTTGTGTGTATTGTGTTGACATAATGGGACGTAAATACAGCAGTAAAGTTTTGCCACTTTGTCGTCGAAGACTGTCTACACGTACAGGATGGATAAGGTTAGTAACAATTACGTCGTTCTTGAAAGAATTTGTTTAGTGGCTGGAATCACGATGCACGATTTCTTGAATGATAGCTTGCATAGCGCTGCTATGCCTGCTCCGGTGCATGCTAGATACGTTCATGCATTGAGTGAGGCACGCCGGCATGTATGATCTGAATTATACGAAGCTTGCAACGATGACAGAGAGGTATAGGGAGTAAAATTACTTTTCAAAAGTAACTATTTCAACTCTAATGTTATATTATACATTAATAATTTTTTTATTTGAAATATAATATTATATATTAATATATTATTAAATAACCTTGAAATATATATTTATATTGAAACTATTTTTTAGAATAATTATCATGATGCGCGAATATTTAGAGACAGAGCACGCGTTCTGAATATGCTTCGATACGTGTGCAATTTAGAAGGCATTTGTGTCCCCGTGTGTACATACATGGTTTTCGCCAAACGTCAGAATCGAAAATGTCGTATTATAATATAACTAAAGCAGCCAATTTTCTGAATTTTATTCAAAAGAAATGTTGTTTGTCCATCATTGACATTTTACTGCATGTGTCATCGTGCAGGTGATCTGTCATCGTTGCAAGCTTCGTATGATTTAGATATTACGCATGCCAGCTTGCCTCGTTCAATGAACAAATGTATCTAGCATGCATTAGAGCAGACATAGCAGCGTGCAAGCTATCATTCAAGAAATCGTGCATCATGTGATTCCTACTTTATCACCTGCTCGCTATCACAGATTTAAAAAACTTCCGTAATATTTTATATTGTTTATCTAATGTATCGCACGTGTTATAATTATACAGATAATTTGTAGAAGAGGTAATGACTAACTAAATATTCAACATAATAAATAAATAAATATTTGTGTGTTCTTTCTATATCTTATCACAAAAAAATAGAGATACTAGATAAAGATCGTCGCACCTTTTTAAATACAATATAATTGTATGACTTTTCATTTTTTTGCCAATTTATTATACATATAAAAATGTATGAAGGAATATTTTTAAAAAACAAAAGATGAAATAATATATTTTATACAAGAATCAATATTTCTGCCAGTGAATTATAGGTACACCAAAAATAAAGAATTATTTTCAGAAAAATTGACAATAAACGAACGTTTGCGACGTTTTCACTCTTGGTTTGGATATGATTTGTTTCTTAAATCATATAAGGACCCAAACTAAGGGTGAAAACATCGCAAACATTTGTTTATTGCCAGTTTGTCGAAAACCAATTCTTTATTTCTGATTTATAATTCACTAGCAGATTAAAATATTAATTTTTGTATACAATATATTGTTTAATCTATTGTTTTTTAAAATATTTTTTCATACATTTTTATATGTATAATAAATTGACAAAAAATTGAAAAATCATACAATCCTATTTATAAAGGTGCGACAATGTTTATATGATCTTTAAAAGTACCTCTATTTTTTTGTGATAAGATATAGAAAGAACACACAAATATTTATTTATTTATTTATTATGTTGAATATTTAGTTTGTCGTTACCTCTTCTATAAATTATCTGTATAATTATAATCAATATCATTCTTTTGATAAATGACGTTTTGAGTACAAAATTGGGTAACTCGGTCAAAAAATTTTAGGAAAATTTAAAAAAAGTACACACGTTTCGTAGGGAAAATGTAGTTTACGGAATTGGAGTCGAATTTTTCGGCATAAATTGTTTTATGTAGTTGCAAAGTGTCAATAAGCGTAATTTGGAACAATGTGTTAACAAAACAATGAAGATAAACGAACATTAATAACTATTAACAGTGTAAGTTGAAACTTCAAGTTTCGAAATGCTTTTATAATTTTTTGTCTACGATTATTTTTCGCCAAATTTTCGCAATTTGAAAATAGCCAAATATTTAGGGAACAAAAAATTTTCCCAATTTTGTTTTTTGTATGTATGTCCCCCTCCAAGTCAAATAACTATTGCGAAAGTGGTTCTAAATTCTGTTTTGTCTACTATTTGTTTTAAGGATTATCTGTACAGTGTATACAATGTGTTCCAAAAGTCACGAAAAGGTGTAATATTTGAAAAGATATATATCTACAAAACCGATTTTTTAGAAAATTGATTGTACCATTATTTGTTTCGGCTTCACACACAAACCATACAAGCTTTATCTAAAATATTTTTCGCGATAATGCTTTATTTTCGACATCTTTGATCGTCCGGGGCTTTTGAAACCCCGTTTATTGTTAAAATTGTATTGTAAGATAATATTATACCAACAAAATGTTTCTAACATATTCATATCATAAATAATGCTCTGAAAGTTACGATTGCAGACCTTTGCTTATTTTCATATTAAAAATGGACAATATATACCGTAGTTAGTAGTTAGCGTCAGAGGCGCGTGTGTTGACTACTTGAAAATACCAGAGGCGTAAATCGTGGGCTGGCAATTTTTCAGAAAATACCAGAGGCGTGCATCGTGGGCTGGCTAGTTTTAAGAAAATACCAGAGGCGTACATCGTGGGCTGGCTATTTTTAAGAAAATACCAGAGGCGTACATCGTGGGCTGGCTAGTTTTAAGAAAATACCAGAGGCGTACATCGTGGGCTGGCTATTTTTCAGAAAATACCAGAGGCGTACATCGTGGGCTGGCTAGTTTTAAGAAAATACCAGAGGCGTGCATCGTGGGCTGGCTATTTTTAAGAAAATACCAGAGGCGTACATCGTGGGCTGGCTAGTTTTAAGAAAATACCAGAGACGTAAATCGTGGGCTGGCTAGTTTTAAGAAAATACCAGAGGCGTACATCGTGGGCTGGCTAGTTTTAAGAAATCTTATAAAAGACGTATGTAGTTCATTTTTATTATACAATAACCAAAGGTCTGCTCAAACTCTTGTTTTTTTAAATATATTTGGAGATTGTAACATTTGTAATATGGTAAATATATATTTTATGAAAAATTGCCAAACTACTTTTTAACATAATTTTTATTAATATTTTAATTTTTTTGCAGGAAGCGAAAGTTGACAGCATTGGCCAAAAAAAATGGCATACAAATATTGGATACTGGCGACGAATCCATCAGTTGTCCGAAAGCAGTAGAATTACTGCCTGGAACGATGGATTCGAAAGTCAGTATCCAAGATGTACAGTGCCTGGAACCTGTACTAATAAATAACGAAGGTATGTATGAGCATGAACAAAAATGCGAAGATGACAATACTCTTGTCATCGATAATACAAGTCTTCTGGATACAAATCGTATCCAACAGCATGAGCCTGAAGAAAGCACAAAGCTATCTAATGATACTGGCGACGAATGTATTAATTTGAAAGCATTGGCTGCTGAAGAAAGCACTAAGCTATCAAATGATACTGGCGCCGAATGTATCTGGCCGAATTGTGAGAATGACTTAGATGATTATACTCTTGTTGTGGTGTACGTGCGCCGCGATGTATATATTTGTACGTAGCGCACGCGGTAAGCGCGTGCCATCGGCCCGCGCTCGCACGGGGATCGCTCCCCGTAGGCTCGAGTGTGATCACTCTCCGTGTGCCCGCCGTCCGAGACACACATGTATTGTATGAGAATAAAGTAACAGTTACCTACGGCCTTTAGACTACGGTCCTTATACCTTAAGACATAGCAACTGGCGACGAGGATTCGGAAATACGAAAATTGTGTGTGCTTTGCCGGCAACCGGCGACGAAAAGTAAGAGGTGACTCCCGCCCGAACGACGTGGCGCGAAAACAGTGCGTGAACAGGAGAGTCATATACGTTCGCGTAAGTACGCATTGCAGGAGCACGAGAAGCAATTCGTGCGGACATTTATAGACAGTGAAGCGCGTGCACAAGAAGTAATTCGTGCGCGTTTCTACATACAGTGAAGTGAACAGTGTATCGCATAAGCACGTCCACGCCACGTGGCGATCGGGCGTTAAGGACCGTGTACGATACGAACGGTCGATGTGCGATACCCGAAGCACGGGTGTCAGTGTTATCAGCTAAGTAAAGGACAGTGATGCGCACGGTACGCCGATGACTGAGGTCGAGTCCGATTATACGGACGCGGACGACGACGCTAAGGAGCAACTGACGCTCAACGAAGCGTATCACCTATCGAAACGAGATATCATTCGGGAGTTGAAAAAAAGAGGATACGAGGCGAGTGAAGATACGAAGCGCGATATATTGCGTAAGCAACTATCCGATCTAGTACGAGCGGAAACCGAGGTCAGTAAAAACGTGGTGGAAGCCGCTCCGAAAAGCGGACATAAGTCGGCGCGTGTAGAGCAGCCCGACGTCGAGAAGGCAGGAAGCGCTACCGAGCGCGATTCTAGTGACGCCGGTAGTGACGAAAACAGCATGGCGGACAACACGAAGCTACTATTCCATCTAAAAACCGACGACTGGGATGCATTTGTGGAAAGAATGGAACTGTATTTTATCGTGAAGAAATCCGAAGACGATAGAATGCGAGTCGCCACGCTGCTGACGCATTTCGACGAGGAAGCGTACATGCTCATTCGAAATTTATGTGCGCCCGACAAGCCAGCGACGAAAGGGTATGCCGACTTAGTGAAACTAATGTCAGATCAGCTCAATCCTAAGCCATCGGAAGTGATGGAGAGGTGCAGGTTCAACAGCGCCAAGCAAGGGACGAGCGAATCAGTCGCCGATTTTGCAGCGCGACTAAGGAAATTAGCGCTGAATTGCAATTTTCCAGACCTGAAAGCAGCCTTAAGGGATCAACTAGTGTGTGGTATTCACGACGAGTCCACGAGAGTCGAGTTATTTAAATTGACCGATCTCACTTTCGACAAGGCGCTCAAGGAGGCAACGGCCCGAGAAAGTGCGACAAAAAATGCCGCAGGAGCCGTGAGGACTTTGGCCAGCAAGGGTCAAAAGGAGGAAGTTTTTGCCATGAGACATACGGAGAAGGGAAAACCTTGGAAAAACCAGAAGGGACGACCTCAGGACCGACAAGGAAATTCTGACAACCCAAGGCGAACGGAGCCAAGCGAACGCGCAGATACGGGCACCAAGCGGAACTGTTTCTGTTGTGGCAACCCAGGCCACATGGCCATTGCATGCAGACACCGAGGGGCAGTGTGCAACTTCTGCCAGAAAAAGGGGCACCTGGAGCGCGCGTGCTTCAAAAAGAAGCGAGCCGGAAATAAATTTTTGCAGGTTACAGACGGCGAGCCAGGGTGCAGCAGCGGTTCAGCGGGCAGTAACATTTGCGATTTTTTCTCGCTGCGCGCGAATGATAGGGAAATGAATTGTAAATCATTAAACGTAAATACAAAAGCGGATCCGATGTTTATTAATGTTAAATTGAACGGGAAAACAGTCCGGATGGAAGTGGACTCAGGTACGTACTATACAGTAATGTCAGAAGAGTTTAAAACGGAAATTTGAGAAATTGGAAAGTTGATAAATGTAGTACAATTTATACGGTTACGAACAAAACGAGATGAGGCCGATTGGGCAATTAAAGAATTTAAAAGTAAATTTAGATAATCAGTCAAAAACATTAAATTGTTTATTGCTTAAGGGTAGTGGCCCACCCCTGATAGGTAGGCAGTGGCTGGCAGAATTCGGCCGTTGGCCTTTAAAAATGCCGGACATTATCGCATCGGTTGATAACAGTAATAAATTGTTAAAATTAAATGTAGATGATGTGAGAGAAAAAATTCTGACTGAATTTAATGTATTATTTGGAAGCACGTCCGGGCTATATAATAAACGAGAGGTTAAGTTACACGTGAAAGAAAATACGAAACCGATTGCACTTGGGGCTAGGCACGTCCCGTACGCGCTTAAAATTAAAGTAGAGAAGGAAATCGAAAGACTAATGTCGTTGGGTCATTTGGTAAAGGTGGAAACGAGCGAGTGGGCCACGCCGATTGTTCCCGTGTTAAAAAACAATGGCAAAGTAAAAATATGTGGCGACTTTAAATTAACTATAAACCCGAGTTTAAGCGTGACCAAACGACCGTTTCCACACATTGACGATATCTTTAACGAATTGCGAGGGGGGCGATTGTATACGCAACTTGACCTGCCACATGCGTACATGCAGATTCCAATTGACAAAAAATCGCAAGAATTTTTAACGATTACGACGCATGTGGGGCTGCTGCGGTATACGAAAATGACCGAGGGTACGGCGTCCGCCCCAGGCGAATTTCAGCAAATAATGAACGAGTGTTTGCAGGGTATTCCGAATACGATCGCGTACTTGGACAATATCTTCGTAACCGGCCGCACGCACGAAGAACACGTAGAAAATCTACGAAAAGTTTGTAAACGGTTAGAGGAATGCGGTTTGAGATTAAATAAGGAAAAATGCGACTTTATGAAAGAGCGCATTGAAGTCTTAGGGTTTGTAATCGATGCGAACGGCCTACATAAGGCAAAATCAAAGGTTAAGGCGATGGTTGAAGCGCCAAAACCAACGAACAGCAAACAGCTTGCCTCATTCCTTGGCTTAATTAACTTTTACGCGAGGTTTTTGGAGAAAAGATCTGAAAAATTAAAGCCACTGTTTGATTGTGCAAATAAGAAAAATTTTGAATGGACCAAGGAGTGTGAGGAGGCTTTTCGCTGGGTAAAAAACGAGTTAATTTCTCCGAGAGTGCTAGCGCATTACGACCCGAACGAGGAGTTGGTTTTGGCTTGCGATGCGTCAATGTACGGACTTGCGGCGATTTTATCGCACAAGTATAAAGACGGGACGGAAAAACCAATCGCCTATGCGTCAAAAAGAATTCCGGAAAAGGAAATACACAGAGCGATTATAGATAAAGAGGCCAGCGCAATCGTATTTGGGTTCATGAAGTTTCATAATTTTGTGTATGGTCGAGAGATAGTTTTGCGAACGGATCATAAGCCGTTAGAGCACATTTTTGGCCCGAAAAGGGGCATACCACTCACAGCGGCAAGTCGATTGCAAAAATGGGCATACTTTTTGTCAGGGTTTCAATACAAGATCGAGTACATAAAATCGGAAAGTAATGGAAACTGTGATGCATTATCGCGCTTACCTATTGAGGACGAAACAGATATTTTCGGCGCGGACTTTACACCAGTTCATTATATTAATGAAAAAATGAATAACGTAGGCTGGCAAAAGGTAGTCCTGGAAACGAAACGCGTCTTAAGTAGAATCATGAAATTTTGTACACTAGGATGGCCGAGTAATGCTAAAGAATTATCCGACGAGGAACAAAAATATTTTTCTAAAAGGCACGAAATTGCAATAGAAGAGAACTGCTTGTTTTGGGGATGTAGGATTATTATTCCAGAATTATTACGCGCGCAACTATTACGTGACCTTCATGTGTCACACCTAGGCATAGTAAAAATTAAGTCCTTGGCACGATCGTATATGTGGTGGCCAAATATCGATCTAGATATTGAAAATACCGTAAAGTCATGTAAAACTTGCATCGAAAAGCAAAAAGCGCCACCACATGCACCATTGACGCCATGGCCTTGGCCAGAAAAGGCTTGGGATAGGATACACGCAGACTTTTTAGGCCCATTTCACGGGGAAATGTATTTGGTCGTGGTGGATGCCTTTTCGAAGTGGCCGGAAGTTATTAACTTCCGAAATAACACCAAGACATACAGAGTAATCGAAGTACTTGACAAATTATTCGCTAGACACGGACTACCGAACCATATCGTTACGGACAACGGTCCGCAGTTTAGAAGCGACGAACTAGAGGAATTTTTAGTAAGCAACGGTGTCGAGCACAGTTTCTCTCCGCCCTATCATCCGGCGACAAACGGTGCTGCCGAAAATTTTGTAGGCACGTTCAAGGATAAAGTGGCAAAAATTGTAAAAGGAGGGGAAAGCGTATATAAAGCCATAAATAAATTCATGTTCGACTACCGCAGTACGCCACACTGCACAACCGGAAAGTCGCCGGCGTTGTTGTTCTACAAGCGAGAGCTTAGAACACGCTTCGACTTATTAAGACCGAGCGTGCGAAAGAGAGTATGTGAGAAGCAGCAGTCGCAAATCGAGAATAGCCCGCATTCGCGCAATGTACAACTAAACGCAGGTGATTTAGTCATGATCGACAATCACGATACGTCTGGCGAGAAGCGTATCCCGGCCAAAATCATTAAAGAATTATCACCGTCTACGTTTAGAGTGAAAACCGAAGCGGGTATTGTCACGAAGCGTCATACCAACCAGATTGTCAAGCCGGTACGTCGTTCAGCGCGAATAGCGAACCGTCAGCGGAATAATAAGGTGTGCGGGCGTATACCTTAGAAAAAGGGGAGGAGATGTGGTGTACGTGCGCCGCGATGTATATATTTGTACGTAGCGCACGCGGTAAGCGCGTGCCATCGGCCCGCGCTCGCACGGGGATCGCTCCCCGTAGGCTCGAGTGTGATCACTCTCCGTGTGCCCGCCGTCCGAGACACACATGTATTGTATGAGAATAAAGTAACAGTTACCTACGGCCTTTAGACTACGGTCCTTATACCTTAAGACATAGCACTTGTCATCGAAAAGACAGGCTCTGTAGATACCGATCATATCTAACAGCATAAGCCTCGAGGTGATAGTATTG
>JASTWK010001316.1:0-39096 GCA_030770225.1 Temnothorax unifasciatus
GAAAATAGGGGTAGAAGAAACCAACGAAGAGATTGGTTTGTGAGTTTTTTCTGCCAATATGTTCAGATTGTTTTCATATTAACGCCTCCGTATCGAAACGGTGCACTTTACGACAAAATTGTACTGGACCTTTTCGTAGAGCATAAAATTTCCTATAAAAAACTCCGTGAGAGCCCTACTCTAAGGTTAATAGCTTGGGCGCTAGCGAAGCTCGAACAAGCGCCTTGTACTACGTGTGGCACTGTACGGGCGGGCCGCGCGGCGCGGCGCGGTGCTGCACGCTTTCACGAAAATTGCGATATCTCAGAACCTATTAGAGTCTCCATTAATTTTTTTTTTTAAAAAAAAGGTTACACTATAAGGAATATTTTATTATCTTACAAAATTTCTGACAAATTGGTCCCGTTCGAATAAAAACAATTCCAAAATATATTTTTACTTTTTTTTTGGTCAAAATTAAAAAATTCGTTTTCAATAATGCAATAGTCTAAAAGGGCATGATTTCAAGTATAACATATTTAAATTTTATTAAAATCCGATGAATAGTTTCGTAAATATTAATACTTAAAAAAATACTTAGTAAAAAATTCAACATGGCGTAACTTTTACAATTTTCAAAATTTTCAAAAATCCTTTGATTTTTTAATTTCTCTTATCCAATACTATAATTTCACCAATTTGCAAATCAATCCGGAAACCACGTCCAAATCGTGATATTTCTGACGTATTCTTACCCAAATTTATTTGTATGCCGTTCAACTCGAATCGTACTTTGATATCATTGGATGTCGTTTCACTTTTTACCAATGTTCCAACAGACCTGATGGTGGATAGTGTAACAAAAAGGTGGAGCGGGATTTCGAAGCACACCGACATTCCGTTTGACAAATTCACGATTGCAATCTGACTAATTCTAAACTCGACATTCTTTTCTTTCAACAACAAATTTTACAAGCAAATTTTTGGCAGTCCAATGGGATCTCCCCTGTCACCGATAGCGGCGGATATGGTCATGTGTGACCTCGAAAAGATTGCAATCTCACAACTTAATTATGTTCCACAATTTTATTGTCGTTATGTTGATGATATTGCAATGGACGCTCCTTGTAATGAGATCAATAATACATTGGAGGTTTTTAATTCTTTGCATGAACGATTGCAATTTACCTGTGAGATCGGACGGGAGGGACAATGGTGACATCCAAGAAATTAAGTCTGACGGGACTTAATTTCTTGGATGTCACCATTGTCATACAGGTTGAAAGGGTTATTTTCGATCATTTCCACAAATCTACTTTCTCTGGCAGATATTTAAACTTCAATTCAAACCATCCATTTTGTCACAAAAGAGGCGTAATATACGGGCTTACGGATAAGATCATTTCTCTGTCACACCCACAATTTCATAAAATAAATTTTAACGATATGATTAACACATTACTTAACAATGGATATCCGCTTGGGTTCATTTTTTCTACTATCAGAAGAAGGATTAAATTCCTTGCTCACAACACATTACCTGTTAACAATTATTTTTTTGATAATAAGACTCCCAATTTTACAATTTCGTACATCAGATCTATTTCAGAAGATTTTACGACGATAGCAAAAAACATCAATTTCCGCCCGGCGTTACGATTCCGTTCAAGTTGAACAGTTTTATTACAACGGGTAAGGACAAATTAGAAAAATCGGCACACTGTAAAATAGTATACAAGATAAGTTGTTTTGATTGTGATGCTACTTATGTGGGGCAATCTAAAAGACAGCTTAAAACCAGAATAAAAGAGCATAAATCTGACATTATGAAGAAAAGCGGATCTCCATCGGTGATTAGCGAACATCGTCTTAAAACGGATCATAGATTGGATTGGGAAGGGGTAAAAATTTTAGACAATGAACCGATTTACAATAAACGACTCATTTCTGAGATGCTGCATATCAAAAGACAGAGCGAGGGTCTTAACAATCATAGTGACACGGAATTATTGCCAGAAGCTTATCTCCCGATTCTTAACGCGCTCCCTCCTTCCTGATTCCCACTCAGGTTCCTTTCCCCTCCTATTCTCAGTCCCTTCCACATGTTCCTCTCGATATATCTCTGACTCTTGCATTTGACATTAGACCGACCACAACTAAACAAGTTTTCCTCGACACGCGTTTTGGCGGTTGCAAGGTATCAATAATATATTTGATTTGTATTACGGTCAATTCCAACACTTATAAATCAAATAATTTATACAAGGACATTCGGCATCGGTCCTATCTATTCCTTGATCGCAACGTGTTGGATAATAGAGACGGATCCTTCTTCGATCGACTTATGGACGCTAAAAATAGTGGACACGATGATCGGTGTTTTCTGCTCCGGCGAGATGGGATTGGGATTGATACGACGATATGTATGCGACTGACGATACACGGTAGCATGTAAGGACGCGATTGGCGCTTAATTATGTTAAGATAAGGAGGTATTGTAATGTTTTAACAAGAGACTATAAGATAAGGGGGTGCTGTAATATTTTAATATTTGACGATTTATTAATGTCATTGTACACTGAAGAAGGCCACAGTTATGGCCGAAACGTTTGATTATTTTTATTTTTATTTTTGTCAGATTATATTATATTAGCACAAAGATCTAGCTAGTTCGCTAGCCCTTGTTTGAATTGTTTATATCGAACGAACATTATCTACTTATTGTTAATAAATTTATCTTTGGTTGAAATTTTATAAGCTTTTGCGCATATATTTTGACACAACCATGATTCTTGTTACGTCCGGAGTTCGGTCGGGACGTCGGAGTGGGTTACGTGGAGTGAAAATATGAAAAATATTTCGCGCGGATATACTATTCGAGCTGTGCAGTTCCTGTGGAAAGCAACGGTAAGAATGACCTAACTCTTATTTCTACTCGGGATTTGTGTCGCACTGCACTCTCTGAGAATTATGCGGATTTGTTGCGTCAGTGTCTCGATCTGTGTAATTCGCGGCACCGGTCGTTCCTCAACGGCAGGAGCCGAATTTGCGACGTCCGGGACGTCCGCGAGAGGCTCGGGGTGTAATGCCGGTGGCGGAGCAGTGTACAACGCGGCGCTCGGGTCAAAATCTCCGGTAGCATAATAGGCTCGCCGCAGCCTTTTGATTTGATGGGCGCGTCCCGACCGTCTCGATCGTACCATCGGTGATAAGATGCACTTACCTTTTTGCTGCCGGTAGGTCTTCCAAGTCTCCTCGAGTAAAACGGCTTCGAGTTCCTCTTTCAAATGATATAACATGCAAACGTGCGTGATGTATAATTTGATATATTCAATTAATGCTTTTCGGAACGAGGGAGCCAGATATGAGAACGGCCTGTGAGAGGCGCGCATCAATGAGCGGATCCGCCACGAACGCCCTGAGAGAGGCGCGCATTGACCAGAGGATCTGTCGCGAACGCCCTGAGAGAGGCGCGCATCGACGGGTAGGTCGCAGGTGAGGAAGGAGATAGATCAGGTAAATTATGTGTAAGGTATTTGTTTCTCTTGAACTTGTGTTTATTGCTTATCTCACTTTCTTTTCTGTTTTACAGAGAACGCCGCGTAAGGTGACGGCCCTTCGATTCGAACGCGCTCACGGCTAAGTGTTTTCGACGGGGACTCGCGTTCGCGGCTAAGTCCCTTCGACAACGACTCGCGCTCGCGGCTAAGTGCTTTCGACGGCGACTCGCGCTCGCGGCTAAGTCCTTTTCGGGCTTGCGATACTCTCGGTAACACAAAGATTAGTACTGATTGAGCTCGAAATTAAGAGTGCCGGTCCCCAATTCAGGGCCCGTATTTATACTAATCGTTTGGTGGCGTCCCGGGGTAAGGGGATTACCGGTATGCACGTGAAGACGCGCGAAAAGCGCGTGATTATCCGAGAGCGTCGCGTGCCGGTCCAGGCTATTATTCGATGGATCAATAAACGAATTTATTGACTTATACGCTAGTTATTTCCATGTTCCTTTACATTCTTACAAATATATTTCATGCTTTTACAATGCTCATATTACTCGACGTTATCGTTACCATGCGCTCTACTACTTTATCACTTTACATTTATTATTTGCAATAAAGGAGACTTGAGTCGCAACAACAATGCAATCACTCCAAACGTCATTAGGGTATTTCAAGCAAATCTTGTGTGCCGAAGTAAAGGTATCATGCCCACGCGTGAATTTGGATTGATTGGGATGCATTTCGTTGCGCGCAGGACCGTTTACATTGGTTCTGCACGTAACATTCTATACATCTATTTTGTTTGGCTATGACTATTCCAAAATGTTGTGATTCGCATGGTGTAGTGAACAAATTTGTATCAGGTATCAGTTTTTTTCCTATAATATACAAATTATTATTTTGACTTTTAGCAATATTGTGGACGCAGAGGATAGAATTGTTCTTCATAAAACGCAGTTATTTTTGTTATCGTCACAATTTAAATAAAATGAATCTAAATGCAATATTTTATATTGTTCTTTATAATCTCGTTTATGATCCAATGGACCATCTTTGTGATTTTTCTGTAGAATTTTTTTATTATGTACTTCGGAACGGCTAATACAAAAATTTAATACATTTAATCTTTTAGCAATTTGTTGAAGTGGTTTATCTCCTTTTCGGACCAGTTTCTTTAAACCAAAAATATAACTTTCAAATTGGAATGCGCTAAAACCATCTAGAGCACCAAATTGTTTTACATCAGATGTTAAATGTAGCAAATTGTGAACATTATGAGAAACATATTTAGCTCCATAAATTGTTGCGAAAGATTGAGCATAAATGTTTAAAAGCTTTTCTGCGTATTCAAGTAATTGTACGAATCTGAAATCAGATTTGTAATCAACGACGCTAAAAACCCCCAAGAAACAAGTTTCAAGAGAATCCGGTTGATTTTTACAAATTCGTCCGCCATATTGGATCCGCCATTTTGAATCTTGAAAATCTGATTTTAGATTCGTAATCAGCGACCCCGAAAACCCCCAAGTAACAAGTTTCAAGAGAATCCGGTTGATTTTTACAAATTCGTTCGCCATATTGGATCCGCCATTTTGAATTTTGAAAATCTGACTTCAGATTCGTAATCAGCGACCTCGAAAACATAAGAAACCATGTTTTAAGGTATACATTAATTATCAAATTTCGTTACAATCAAATTCAACCGAAAAAGTGGTGCGTTTTTTGGTGTAAATTTGTTAATAACAAAAAAAATTATAAACAATATTGCTAAATATGCTACTTGATTATCAAGTTTGAACCTTAGCAACATAAAAAAGAAAAAAAATGCAAGTTTTTGCAGTTATACTAAAAGTTACGATGAAGGAAAGAAGACTCAAAAGGTGGTTAATATATTGTCGCCTGGGACTGAAAGGGTAAGGGCCAGCGCACGAACATTGCCGTAGCATCTTACGCCTCTTACGTGAGAATCTTGCAATACGCGACATGCAAGCCAATCTTACGGCAACGCACAAAGAACGTAACGTAATTAGTCTTATGTTACGTACGTTACGTTACTTTTCTTCGTGCGTTGCCGTAAGATTGGCTTGCGTGTCGCGTAATGCAAGATTCTCACGTAAGGCGTAAGATGCTACGGCAATGTTCGTGCGCTGGCCCTTAAAACGCGTTACTAACTTACATAGGTTAGATGACGCGCTTTAACAGAATTTAATTGTTTAAAGCGCGTTACTAACCTACATAGGTTAGATGACGCGCTTTAACAGTATTTTATTGTTTAAAGCGAGTCACTAACTTGCATAGGTTAGATGACGCGCTTTAACAGTATTTAAAAGTACATGCGTGGGCGGGGGGCTTCGCCTTCCCCTGCACCCCTCCTCATTGTGTGAGTAAACCTAGGAGTGTCGACATATTTATTAGTCATTTATACCTTCCAATACTCAAAATAGCTGCTATATTTTTCAAACTTTTTTTGTTTATAACTTTTTAATAAAAAGCGACCCCCGACTAAAACCTTCTAAAGGTCACTCAGGAGGGTGACCTTGACAATATATGTCAAGGTCAAGGTCATCGGAAGTAAGGCCCTAGTTGTAAATATTTACCAAATTTATTGTTAAGTTATCAATTTTTGAACTTATCCTATCTTCTATTATTTTACAAATGGCTGATTCAACACCAAAATGACAGTAGGAGCCTTTATCCATAGGAGTAATATAAATATTAATATTTATTGCTCTTGGAGTTGACATAAGCGTATGTCCATCTTTGGGAAATTTTACCTTGGTTCTTTTATTTAAAATTTGCAATAAGCTTGTTAGTGCATTTATACGAATTTAATGATCTGCAGCCCATTGTTTAATTTCGGACTTAAAATCATTTTGCTCAAGTTCATATGGGATATTGCTTGCAACTCCAATATTTTCTCGATTATTGATCTCAGTATCTTCGACATTCTCGGTATCCTCAAACTAAAATAACGGAAAAATAAAAATAAAGCTAAGGAAGGTAAACGGCTAAAATTCAAGCAAAACAATTTTAGATGTTAGTTTAAAATTAAAATTTAATAAACATAAATATATAACTTTTTTATTGTAATGCGATTTTTTTTAATTTGACTATCAGCCATGTCTCTCAGTCTTTTAAATCTATTTTGCGTAATTTATTAATATAATTTTATCGATTAGAACGTTCTGAAGAAGATCAAGTAGGTCAAAACGTAAATGTTATATATACATATGTTTATTAAATTTTAATTTAAACTAACATCTAAAATTTCTTTGCTCGAATTTTAGCCGTTTAAGGGGATCCTAAAGCGAAGACCGAACTTTCTCGACGTCGGTAATGTCAACATTTCTAATCCTGTTTTCTCTATATCTGTCCTTGTTTAACTATAGTAATCTGTCTTTGTTCGATCGCTGCGCCATCTCTTGCTACACTGCTTATCCTATCAACTTGCATGTGCTTTTGCACAAAATAGTAGCGAAGGCTCAAACTTTTTTGTTACGTTATTAATTTTAGTTTTTTATGTACGGTATTCTTTGTTCACATTATACGAATGGCGCGTGTATCTTATTTTGTACATACAAACTGTACAACTCCTGTATTAAGCAAACTTTTACGGTAGGTGACAGCTCAAAAATGTATTTTTTTAATTTTTTTCGATTTTTGTCTTGAAATTAATATTTGCGCGATGTGTTTTCGTGCGTATTTCAATTGTACATAAATTTTTTTAAGTTTTGTGCAGTCTACTTAAAGTTGGACCCCTCCCTGCAATTGTCGGTAATTTGGGTCAGTTTAGGATCTCCTTAACTTTTTTTATAGCTTTGCTATTATCGAGCGTATGTATCTTGTTTTTAATAAAAATAAAATAACGGCAAGTAAAAATAAAAGTAAAAGTAAAATAACAAAATATACATAATTATTTTATTTTAAGTAGTCGCGATTATAAAAGTAGATCTTTTACAAGTTTGTAGTAATTCTAATACAATTATTGCAATTTTACAATAATTTTATAAAATTTTTATTTTCTTTTACATGCTTTATTATTTATACTTAACATTTTCTTTGTTTTCTGATTGTATTTCTGATTCCTCGCTTGTATTATATTTATTACAAATATCCTCATTTAACGATTCGCAATCTTCTATGGAAACTTGATGTGCATTAATGACATTGCTGGTATGTTGTAAAGTGACAATCTCCTCTGTATCAGTATGTAATAAATTGCAAGAGAAATCCATTTGGCTGTCGTCATCACTTGCTATACTACAAGCCCTATTTCCTTTAACCGTTTTATATATTTTTTTAAATTCATTTAAGCTTTGTTTATGTGCTAAACGACGTTTGTGTCTGTCCGTGTAATCTGTCCGCATAACTTCGCCGTCTGTTTCTTCACTAGATGACATTCTGATGAATGTGTGGTATGTATATATATAACACTTAAAAAAAGTCAGGTTCGACAGTTTGAAGATAGTCTGAAATCTTGCTGTATACTTTCCTCTGAAATAAAAATATAAAAAATTTATAAATTTATAATTTTATTTTATCAATTATCTAAAAAATTAGGCAATTTTATTGTTTAAAATGTTGCTCATTTTTTATTCTATTTTAATGCTTGCTTTTTAATATAACCTCTAAAATGAATTAATGTGAAGAAACTGGAGTGAACATGAAACATATTTTTGAGCGTACGTTTGTACATATATACTAATTATCTATATCTTTTAAGCATTCAGCACTAGGTTAAGCATATACATACAATTCGCCGGTGTCCAAGTTATTATTTATTAAATCTGGCACTGATATCACATGTGACTCGGCAAACTTGGCTCACTTGGCTCACTCGGCCGTCGGCGGACTCGGTCGGCCCTTCCAAGGCTGCGTTCGGAAACATCCTGAGTGCACATGAGTATACTCTCTTCTCTTTCTATCTTAGCGAGTTAGAAGGAGAAGAAGGTATACTCATGTGCACTCGGGACGTTTCCGAACGCAGCCCAAGTTTTCCAAAGAGCGTACGCGCGCATTCGCATTTTGCAGGTTATGTATACTGTCTTTGCACAATCGGCGTATGTACTGTCAAAGTGAGAGGAGAACCTGGAGAACATATATCTCGCAGTCTCGCTATGCCTGGCTTTGTGTGAACTGTGAACTGTGAAGTGTTACCTGTGATATTGCGATATTGCATTACTGACTGGGGTGGCTCGAATCTCGATGAGACGTAGCATGGTGTAGCTATTCATTAAATTATAGTAAAGGCCAATTTCACCAACTACGGTTAGCTTAACCGACGGTTAAAGTTAACAGGATTGACTAATAGAAATGAATCCACCCTGCTAACTTTTAACCGTCGAAGCTAACCGTGGTTGGTGAAATTGGCTCTTAACACGCGACCGGTTATACGCACATCTTTTTTAATACTATTTTATTTTCTTATTTTTCAGTTCCTTCAGCACGATTTTTTTTTAAGTGAAATTTATGCTTTTAACCAAGCAAGACATTGCGACGCTTTTTCCCCCGGTCTCGCTATCCGGAGGAGGGCTATCGTGGATTAATAGAACGCGCAACTAGATCTCGTAATGCAATGGGCGCCAGGTGCGACAAGTCGCACCACCGTACAATACCTGACTTGACACACGATCCTACGCGATTCCTCAGGGCGTAGTTTCTTTACGGGGAATTCGGAGAGGAGGCGTGACGCAATTAACCACACAAAACTTAAGAAAAAATCAGATGTAATATATTTGGAATCAGACAGTGTGTATCATGTATATTACTTTAAAGAAGGATGAATAAAGAGAGGTCAACGCTAGACTCTCCGATCGAATGAACAGCCGTGAAACGAACTAACGCGAGAAACGCAGGTGAAACGAATTAACGCGACAAAGTCGATTAACGCAACCGACGCACGCAAAAAGTTAACGCAACGGATTAGACGAACGCACGAGAAATTAACGCAATCTGAAACGAATCTACGCAAAACATTATTCACAATAAAGTCGGACACACAACATAGCTCACAAAACTAAGGTAACGCGGTACCTCACTACGAACGCACACGAATATTTATGCCGCAAAAATACCAACCGCTCGGATCGCGCTCCTATCTACGCCTACGACGAGTATCCGCACGGCACCAAAATTGTGGGCGATCTCGCCGTATCGGTCCCGCCGGCCGGCGATCGCCCCCGAACACCCGAAATAAGGACTCGTATCGCGGACGATCCCGCGGCTTGCCACGCGAATCCCGAATTCTCTCGCAACACGGAGATTCCGCGGCCCCGCGCCAATCCCAACAATTCTCCCGTCCTTCCAACGCAATATTCGCCTTCCTCAGGGGCCTGAATACGCTATTCAACTCCGAGGGCGAGTCGAATGCCCTTCAAAATACGTGACCACTCGCGGCTCGCAGCTTTCCCGCGCGATACGCGATTTTTCCCAATAACACGATTAAACGCGGCACGATCATTCCAGTTAACACGATTAAACACGATACGATTACTTCAATCATTAACGCAAGCACGACACGATCAATCCGACTACACACTCTAACGCCACGCGACTGTCGGCCGCGACGGTGTTCCCGGGGAGGGCCCAATTGGTCTCTACTTACGTGAGAGTCCACTCTCGGCGGGGCCCCTGCACGAATCTCGGCGCGAGCTTTCCGGAGGTAACCGTCCGCGCTCACGTGGCCAATCACAGGTAACTTGTGGCCAAAGTAACCGATATCTGCGCGTCCGGGGCCAGCGCCTCGAGTGAACCCTCCTTCTTATCGCGGAGACGCCAGGGTGGTGACCTTACAATTAATGCTGTTCTCGCAATCCGGACGGCTCAGGACTCGGGCGATGCTCTCTCGTCGATGGCCGGCACGACAGTGGCGGGACGATGGCCTGCCGGGACCGTGCCGGTTCCCCGCGCCTGCGCTGTACGTGTCGCCCATCGACATATAGAATGGACTGAGCGTTGCGATGGGTAAACGCGCGCCCGCTGTAGAAAGAGAGGTACTATATGGGAGGCCTATGTTTGTCTCTCTTCTTGCAGGGCCGTCGAAATAAAATTGCAGACCCTGCGCACAATTTTTGTATAAAATAGTTAACATTTTTTTCCACTGTTTTATTTTTAAAATATTTGTCTATACTATTATTATAAAGAGACAGAGTTTGTCGGTTTGATTGTTTGTGTTCGATGATCTCGGAAACCAATAAACCAAATTTTTACCAAAAGTATATGAAACAGGGGTAGAATTTTCCGGGGAGTGCTATAAACTGTATAGTTTTTCGTTACCGATCTTTTTGGAAATCGGTTACGAAATTTTTCTATACTATCTTTACTATTATAATAAAGAGACAGAGTTTGTAGCCTTTTTTTGTTCGCTATGATCTCGAAAACCATGCATTTGATCGAATTTTTACCAAAAGTATATAAAATAGGGGTAGAAATTTCCGGGGAGTGTTATAGAGTGTATAGTTTTTCGTTACCGATTTTTTTGAGAACCAATATCCGAAATTTTTTCAATTTTTCGGGAAATAATTGATGCTCGGGAAATGTTAATGCCGGCGGTATTAACACAAAACTGAGATAAGGCATATTATATGCAAAAATGCTTTACTTCCGAAATATAAGTTTGTAATATTGAAAATTAAAAAATAGCAAAAGCTACGCGTATGAGAGCCATGCATATGAGGTCGCGAGCGAAGCCGCGGGGCATGTTAGTTTAATATATTTACATAAAGCAATATATAAATTTATATTATATTATTATATTATATTGTACAAATATATATTAATTATTTATATTATATTTATATTTTATAGTTACAATTAGTATTCTATTACTTACTTATATTTAATTATTTATTTATTAAATTATATATATATATATAGGTTCAGAGGTATGTTCCGGGACTGTTTACGTTTTTTGAAATGTACAGTCTTGGAATATACCGATATAAAAAATAAAAGTCCCGGAACATACTTCCGGACCTACATATATATATATATATAGGGTAGACCGGGGCACGTTGTCACACATTTGGTTCAATATTTTTTGTATTTTTTATATTCAATATTTGAGAGTACTTTGATATGCCAAAATTTCGAGTGAACCCTCAGCTTCAATTGGACAGTATCGAATTTTGTGTGATTGTTACTCTACAGTTGTTACATAACAATAAATAACGACAGGTCGCTTGTGACAACGTGCCCCGGTCACGGGGCACGTTGTCACATCAAATGTGATTGCATGCAAAATGTTATCCAAACTGAATTCAACGTAAATATCAATATATTATAGTGCGCTGCAATGTAAAAAAGTAAAATCCTTCACAGAAACATTTATTTTATTTTAAAAAAGTACAAAAAGCACGAAGTTTTTGTCTTGATCTAAATATAAGAATTCCACTCAAATGCTCAACTTATTGATACACATTTAACAGCAAGACGAATTACTGCTAGATCGACTACTGCGGCTTTCGCAGTTTTCCGTTTGTAGGAGCGCACTATATCCCAATTGCACCTATGACATTAAAATTCGTGACAACGTGCCCCGAGGGCATTTTTTTACTCCAATCAGCCTCATGGCCGACACGTTTGAGATATTCATAAGGTTAAGTATTGCACGCGGTAGGTAAAAGTACATACTTTAAGATAATATAAAGGTCCATTCTGAAAAAACATAAGCTTCATGTCCAGTACGTTGAATATTAGACAAAATTTTATTTACGGTCGCAAAAAGCTTTCAAATTGGTTTTACGTCAACACAGCTGGAGCAATCTCAACACTGTAAACATACCAAAGATGGGCATACACTAACACATTTTGGGAATAACGGGTGTTGTCCTCTGATTATTAGTTTTTTAAATAAAGCCGATGTGACAACGTGCCCCGGTCTACCCTATATATATATATATATATATATATATATATATATATATATATATATATATATATATATATATATATATATATATATACTATATATATATATATATATATATGAAGTACTTTTAATAACTTATTATAATATACGCAATATATATATCTATATATATATAAATTTTATTATAATTTATATTATTAGTACTGTACTAGAGGTGTAGGTAATAAATAAAGAAATTAAAAAATGTTTGATGTGCGTAATATCTTATTTATTACACTGTACATCTAAAAAATACATTATAATATATAACATAATACATAATGTTACGTACAGTGTTGTTTTTATATCTAGTGCATAAAATAAATTTTTTTTTGTATTTTTATTGCAATAGATTTCTAATAGTCGGAGAGCTGACGACACTTTTGGCCAAGTGATTTTGTAAATCACGATTTTCCGTTATAACCTGCGTGGACGACTCTCCTTCGATAATCCGAACACCTGGCTGGCCGTACTTGGGGGGTTTAGAAGTACGAAGGTGAGAAAAAAAACGGATTTTCAAGTCATAGTATAAGTCTTAATTTTTATCGGATATTGATAATTGATCACTCAGGAACATGCAAATAAATTGCCAGTTCGATTGCTCGGGGGGAATTAGTCGCCAGGCTTAATTAAAAATAATAAAAAATAATTATTTTCAAGTCATACTATAAAAGCTGGGTTTTTTTTACTAACAAGTATAGTGCTAACACATACCACCCAGAAAAAGCCAAGTGAAAATTTTGGTGGCAACATCTTTAAAAAAATTATTGAAAATGCACAAAGCCGGCACGCGGCGGAGGGGTCTGATGATGGCCTCAATTGTTTTTAACGTCCATGAGTTTTTAAAAACGTGTATTTTAACTGTCATTATCGTATCAATTGAACAAGGATAAATAATAAATAGTGTGTAAAAATAAAAAAAATGGCTATGCTGGCGCAGCGTTGCGTTTTTTGTGAAGATAGTGGTGGTCCAATTATCTTCTTTTCTGAAAAAACATTATTGAAGTGTCAAATTGTTTTGAAGTCAAGAATTACACATGGGCTAAAATATCGAGATATGGTTCTTCCTGCTATTCCAAATGAAACTGATGGTTATCATTCGAAATGTCGAAATAACTTTTTGGCCCTTATGAAAAAATATCGTGATCCTGTCGAAAACCTAACCTCACAATTAGATTCAGATCAAAGCAGGGTTGGGTAAGTTAACTTACAATTTCAGAACAACCTTCCTTTAATGATACTCTATATCAGATTACATGTATAACTTATACACTTTTTAGGCAAAAATTGGTAACCCCTTCACCGATCCTTGCCATTGGCGAGGATCGGTGAGAGGGTTACCGATTTCTACTTAACTTCTATTTAACTTTTTAACTTTTTAACTTAACTTTTATCTTTTTAACTAGACACTACCCAACCCTGGATCAAAGTAATACTCCCCGAGAAGCTATAATACTCCCCGAACAGCTTTTGAATGTGTGTATTTTTTGTGATAAACGACGAAAAAAACACAAAGGGAAAGAATTACAACTTCTTCATTGTAAAAGATCTTCACTTTGCGATATAAAGGAATTCGCTCAGAAAAATAATGAGTTGGACATGCTACAAAAAATCGAAAATACAATATCTGATAAAGTATTATATCATATTATGTGCAGAGTGGCATATCAGAATCGAATGAAATCAATTGATAAAACCGAAGAAACTTCCTGGCACATTGCAAGATCGAATTATAAAAAAGCCTTCGAGGACCTGAGCGTATACATAGAGAATCAAATTATCAAAGACGGGAACATTATTTTTTTGTCCTTGCTATGCAGCATGTTCAAAGAAATGTTGGACCAAATAACTGATGGGAAGTCGGAAGGTAACGAGGAATTATTTTGTGAGCAACACCTGGAAAAAAAGATTAAAAGAAAATTTCATAGCAGAATTGATATAATAACGATGCGTAAAAAAAAAATCGTTATTCGTGCAGATGGTATGGATATAACAGACACGATATTTTCGACAATGAAAGAAGAAGATATTTTGAAAAGAGCTGCTCTTATTTTAAGGAACGATTTACTGCACATGAAAAAAGAAAAATTACCTGCTGATTTAAAAATGGAAGACGTAATAAAAGGTGAATGTTCGATACCAGAATCACTTCAAGATTTCTATCTTACTCTAATGGGTGGTGTAACTCGTCGACGCAGGAATAGCCCAGAAGTTTCGAATAAAGTTCAATCATTGTCTCAAGATGTCATCTATGCAGTTTCAAGAGGACAAATCAAAACTTCGAAGCATATGACTCTTGGAATAGCCTTGAAAAGTCTGACCAGCAGCAGAAAAGTCGTTGATATTCTGAATAAGTATGGGCATTGCTGCAGCTACAATGTAATCGAGGAGCTTGAAACGGAATTAACTTATGCTGCAACCGAACGTTCACAGGCCTGCCCAGCAGGAATATCGTTAGTTCCACACCTCAGCACAGGAGTAGCATTCGATAATTTCGACAGATTCGTAGCAACTACAAATGGTAAAGATACACTGCATGACACCGTCGGAATCATATTCCAGTTTGAGCCTAGTGTTGACGGATCAGAAGATCAATTTGATGGAGTGTTCACTGAGCCACAACCAGAAACATCTGAAATACACCATAACGAACTTCCTGAAGATTTAATCGATGAAGTTATTGAACCAGAAATATCTCAATATGGAGACGATACATTGTCTGGAGGTGGAAATAATGGAGTTTTTGATGAGCAACAAGAAGGAGTATCTGCAAGTATGCCTAAGAGGTTGAGGACAAAAAGGAGAACTTATGAAGCTATCTCTGATGATCTACCGTCGTACTCTAAGAAACCTCGAATGGTGGACAGTTTGTTGCCAACAGACAGCGAAAACAGGGATAAAATTCCGGAAAGTTTGGCATCGGTGGCTCAACTTGATTTGCTGTGGATGTTTTCGCACGCTCTAAAAATAGAGAACGTGCCTATGTGGGTTGGATTCAACAGTCGGCTATTGAAGGATAATAGTTTGCAACAAAAGATTTCGTATCTCACTCCTATCAACGAGTCTCCTACTAAGAAGGAAGTCGTGCTGAAGACAATGCTTGAAAGTCAGAAAATTGCAAAAGAATGTTCTCAGAAATATATTCAGATAACATATGACTTAGCTATTGCCAGAATAGCATTCCAAATCCAATCTACGGAAAGAGAACAATTCAATAATATATTTATCCATTTAGGTCAGTTTCACATCATGATGTCGTACTTCAAAGCTGTAGGGAAATTTATTGATAATTGTGGAATAACACACGCAATGGTTGACAGCGATCTACTGGCCAGTGGCTCTGTGAATGGTTTTATTACTGGCAAACATTTCAATCGATGTAAACGATTGCATCCAATTGTTTCATTAGGATTTCAACTTTTGCATTTCCAAGCCTTTCTTCGACATGAGGGAATAGAAGTTTCTGATGAAGTGGTATTGGAGCTTCATAAAATTCAAGGAATTAAAGATTTTACTGGGATAGAACAAGATGGACCACTTTCTAATTTACTAGCGCAATATTTAATGTATAAAGACAGAACTTTGACAGGCGAATTTGGAAAAACACCACAGTTCTACATTTTGTACACCAAGCTGATCGATTACTATCACATTCTGTCTAGAAGCGTCAGAACTGCCGATTTCGAATTGTACCGATACATATTGCCGAAAATTGCAAATTTGTTTTTTGCTATGAATCACCAGAATTATGCGCGTTGGTTAATAAAATATCATGACAATTTGCTGAGAGTCAATGATACTCATCCTGGATTAATTGATGAATTCAAAAAAGGCTCTTTCGGTGTAAAAAGAACAGAGAAACAATTTTCAAGACAGCCCATTGACCTCACATTAGAACAGACAATTAATGCTGATGCAGGGAGAAGGCTGACTGGAGTCACACATTTTACCAACTCAATATCTGCGCGCCAACGCTGGGCAAGAAGTCACAGTATTCGATCTTCTATAATATCCCATGTTTATGAAGTAACAAGATTTACAAAATCTCAAGACATTACAGCGGACTTGGAGCCAAACAAGATGAGGAAACAAATTGGCTGCTTGGAGAAATTTATGAGCACAGTAGAAAAAAACATGAACCCATTCGAGCAAGATCTCGACAAAAATTTCCTATTCAATATTGCCACAGGGAGAGCAGCAAAAGACTCTACAGCCGATTTTTTACTCAATGTAGAAAAAATTGGAAATCGTTCACGAGAGATATTCATTTCTGAATGCAACACAGATCCTCAAAGATTTGAAAATCGCGTATCACAAACTGCTGTAATCAATTTCACTTCTGAATGTGTAAAAAAGAAAGTAAAAATCGGTAATAAAGTTCAAGAAGTGAGGATGCAGAGGGATCTATTTGGACGAATGCTGGGGATTTCAATGGACCATGAAATTGATGTTGCGAAAGTCATGACATTTCCTCTTACGCCAGTGCCAATGTCGATGTGCCACCTAGATGGACAAATATGTAAGACTGCGAAGTCTGTATTGGTACAAATCTTAGAAAAAAAAATTGAAAGTCCATCACCTTCATCGCCACCACCAATTGATATAGTTATCGTGGATGGATTTTTCATGCTACATCTCATGAAAGATGTACCGAAGTCATTTGGATTCATATCGAAGAAATTCTTGCAAATGGTCACAAAGTCGGATGCACAACGGATTGACATAATTTTTGATCAATATTTTACACCATCAATTAAAGATCATGAACGTTCATTAAGAGGCGGATTCCAGAGCAGCCATTTTACAATTAGTGGAGCTGACCAGGCAAGGCCTGCTGATTTCATGAAGGAACTGAGAAATAGTAGGTTCAAACAAGCGCTTGTAGCTTTCTTCGCAGAACATTGGGCGACTGAGGAAATTATACCCTTCATCGGCAATAAAACAATTTATTTGAATCACGAAAATTGTTATTGCTATAATGTCATTGCAAGAAAAATTGTTCGCACCAGAGTGGAAGAGCTGGAATGCAAGAATCACGAAGAAGCTGATACAAAAATCGTATTCCATGTATCAAAAATCAATTCTGCTTCCAATATTCTTATCAAGTGCTCCGATACAGATATTCTCATAATTATACTAGGAAATATGGAACACTGCAGCTCTGCACTGGATATTTGGATGGAAATCAGTTCTGGAAATTCTTTGAGGAATATTCACGTAACAAAGCTGTATGATACTTTGGGTACGCATTTATGCAACGCATTACCAGGGTTTCATGCTCTCACTGGATGTGATTACAATCCTTCGTTTTATAGGAAAGGGAAAAAAAAAGCTTTCAAAATTCTTGAGAAGTCACCAGACTATCAAAAAGCTTTTGCATCTCTTGGTGATGTCAGCTCAACTCAGTCAACAGCCAACAATTTTAGCATCTTGGAGAAGTTTGTTTGTGAAGTTTATGGATTAAAAAATATTTATGAAGTCAATGAGGCCAGGTTTCATCTCTTTTCAATCACC
Source organism: Temnothorax unifasciatus (assembly GCA_030770225.1). Taxonomy (NCBI): domain Eukaryota; kingdom Metazoa; phylum Arthropoda; class Insecta; order Hymenoptera; family Formicidae; genus Temnothorax; species Temnothorax unifasciatus. The sequence continues at coordinate 17,902 of JASTWK010001316.1, forward strand.
TACAAACCATCTGGTGATGAAAAGAAAAAGGAAAAATTCCAAAAAAGAATGAAAAACTATGATGCTTCTAACTTGCCTCCCTGTCAGACTGAGCTACACCAGCAATTACTACGAAGCAGATACATTACTAGCATTTGGAGTAATGCCTATCTGGAAACTCCTTCTATTTTAAAACCTCAAGGGAACGGGTGGATGGAAGATGAAGATACTTATAAATTTGTTTGGTTTGAAGGAGAACAAATACCCGAATTTACTGCTGATGTCTTAATTCAACAGGATGAATCCAATGGCGACGACGAAAGCAGTGCAGGTATATATTGAATCGATTCCGATTATATAATGGCATCTCATGATTAGGAAAATTTACCAATTTCAATTTTCATTTTTCAGAAGATGGTCCTGGTTTATGTGAGAGTGACATTGATAGTGACATCGATAATGACGAATTGGAATGAAACCACTGAATAGCACGCTATCCCCTCCACTCAGCCAAATGTTGCAATTAACACTATTTGAGTCATTTTTAACCATTCCTACAAGTCGCCACTGTTCCTACTCAATATATTGTTAATTTAATTAACGATTAACTAAAGCAATGTTAATTTAATTAAACCAATGGAAGTAAAATAATACTGTTTTGTGTTAAAATAATACATTTTAACATGGTAATTAAAAATAACAAAATGTTATTTAACTTAAGGTATTGGTTTAAATTTCATCTTTTAATATTTGATAGAGTGTAAACTTAACTAAGACTTATTATAAATAAACCTGAAATATATAGAACAACTGAAAGAATATAAGATCAGTTTAAAATAAAATAAAATAATAAATAAAATGTGTTATTATTACGATCGAATTTTGAAACGAATAGACAAATTCGGCTATTATCACCCCAAGACCTCCGTTTTGCGATAAATACATGTTTCTTTACTCTAACACTGTGCTTTAACGCGTGAAAAAGGAAAAGAAAATGGAAACTTGATTGCCGTGTTTCACGCCCGACAATGTGGGATGCGAATACCTCTCTACGAGTGTGATCTGCGATTATACGCCGATAGAATTCGAGCGTGTCGGAATAGGTGTAGGTACCGCGCAGATTAAACTTACAGTAAGTGGCGTGCATCATGCGCGCGCGAAAGGTCTTTGAGAACCGGAGGCTGTTGATACCGAGAGCGAGAAACGAGAAGAAAGTTGGGAAGCTTCGAGACCAATTACGCATCGATCGACCCGACTTCTAGTCTTTAACACATTTACAGTTATTTAATTTTACATATACATTTAATTTTTTTTATAAAGAGGCTTGGTGATGTAATATTTAATGCCGTAGAATTTTAATGTTTTAGTACCGCGTTTTTTCGTCAGAATTTTAATCAGAATGCATAATTGGAAAAAACTTGGTTGCTCATATTTAATGAGATAATATTTTGCTTTCGCTTATTATACAAATACATGCGTTGCATTTTAATTTATATTTAATAACACGATATTTCAGTATTCTAATCGCGTAACGTTGCCTCCGTCAAAATGCTACCTGAGCAAAATGGGACTTTTAGCTTCGTGGAAAATATGCCATCCAGAATTTTAGGTCGGAGCGAATACCCTGCACGTATTTGACGATCCGCGCCTCAATTTAAAAGTGTTTAGAAATAATTAGTTGTCCTAATACTTGACTATTTACAGTTAAAGAAAAATTAGTATCGTAGTATCAAATAAATAGCGAAGTTAAATAATAATAAGAAAAATAATAAGAGTAATAATAAGAGAATAGCGAAGTTAAAGTTATAGTGGTTAATATCTTAATAGCCGGATATAACCGTCAGACCCCTCCGCCGGCTTTGTGCATTTTCAATAATTTTTTTAGAGATGTTGCCACCAAAATTTTCACTTGGCTTTTTTTGGGTGGTATGTGTTAGCACTATACTTGTTAGTAAAAAAAACCCAGCTTTTATAGTATGACTTGAAAATAATTATTTTTTATTATTTTTAATTAAGCCTGGCGACTAATTCCCCCCGAGCAATCGAACTGGCAATTTATTTGCATGTTCCTGAGTGATCAATTATCAATATCCGATAAAAATTAAGACTTATACTATGACTTGAAAATCCGTTTTTTTTCTCACCTGCGTATTTCTAAACCCTCCAAGTACGGCCAGCCAGGTGTTCGGATTATCGAAGGAGAGTCGTCCACGCAGGTTATAACGGAAAATCGTGATTTATAAAATCACTTGGCCAAAAGTGTCGTCAGCTCTTGGACTATAATTCTTATACAATTACAATGTTATACAACGTTATACTAAAATATATTTAAAAATGACCACAGTTATACACAGTTACAAACAATTTGGCATTATATCTATTGGTGCATGAATAAAATTGTTTTTGTTAATTTACTTCTAATTCTTGTTACAACTGCAGATTTTGTTTTGACTGCGTGATGCAATCTGATTTTTAAAAAATTAACAAGAACTAATTTTATTAATTGAAATCGATGATCGTTTAAATAATTTTGTTCAAAGCAATGGTCCTTATGATAAAAAATAACACTTGTTACTTTTCGTAAAGTTTTCATTAAAAGATACTGTAAAATATTTTTGTGTTGAGAAAAAATATTATTTTCCCTAACAGTAATTTCACCCAATTTACACAGATATATTACATCAGCAGACGCATTAATTAAACCACCTCTTGATTTTAAACGTTGTAATTCTGAATACTGTGCGTCACTGTGTAGGAGAGTTAAACATACATTGCACGATATGTCTTTTGATATTTTACGTACTATAAATCCTGCTATGTAGCCAAGTACATCGTCAATATAATCCTTATTTATTATTTCAAATAGAGCGTGCGTGTAATAACTGTGGTCATGATCAATACTGTCATTATCAATACTGTTATCTTCAGTGTAATTTTCCTCAGTCGTACAAATATCATCGATACCTCTATGTATATTAGTGGAAGTAACGTTTAAAAAGATAGTATCGTCTTGAGCAACGCTATTCGCATATTTCGAACTGCCAACTTGTGCGTGAGTTAGCAATTTTCTAAATACTGTTGTAACGATACGCCCCGGAAATACGTATCGTTCCGGCCGACCAACTTGCCGAGGACCACCCAGCTGACCATCCGCTGGGCGAGAAACGGGCCCGAGGTGCCCACGCTACATTTGAATTAGTATGTATTGTTAGGTGGCCCGCGAACAAACGCACCGCGGTAACCGTCTCGGAGCGCCGAGCGGTCGAAGACCGCCGAACGCAATCGCGGCGCCGGGACGCCGTAATCTCCGACCGCTCCGCCGCATCATCTCAGCGCTCGCGATTGCCGTCGCCGTTACCCCCGCCACACCGACGCCGCCGCGACGGGTATATAACGAGGCGTCTGATAATGATAAGACGATTCTGCGACCGACCAGATCACCGATCCGACCGATCCTGAGCTCCTGAATCTTCCGCTAGTCAAAACCATTAGGTAGAGAGTGACTCTGTCTCAGCCGAGTGCGTCTCGGTAAAACGACCGGCTCTTCCGTCCTCGAGATTATCCGAACGAGGGTAGAGTGCTGCTCTACCTCGAACGAGCGCTTCTCGCCGGATATCTCCTCCGACCCGCGACGTCTGCCAAAAGGGGTAGAGCGTTACTCTGCCTACACCGAGTGTTTCTCGGTGGACAGCCCGCGTCTCGGAAATCCTTCCGCCTGTCCTGCGGAATCCACGCGACTCTTTGTCGCCTTCGCGCCGCGCGCCATTCATACGCGTTCCGATACGGGAAATCAGCCCCGCCCGGGCCGATACGTCATCAAGCAAACCCGCTCGCGACCCGCCGGAAGAAACCGCGCTAATCCGCCCATCGGGGCGTTCCACGCGTACCGATCCGCACACCGTGCCGCCTAGTCATCGTCGACATACGCGCGCCGCACAGCTCCGTACGCCGTAACGTTCCCACGGGAATCACGACTCTGTGCATCGCGATCCTGTATGCATTCTTCTCCGCGCGTAATTATTGTATGCATTCATCTGCGCGCGCAATCATCAATTTGTAAACTCGCGACATTGTACACCGCGAATCATCGTTATAGTAATAAACCTCTTGTCTTGTTAGCAATCCGAATACGCTTCATTCTGCCGACACACACCTCGCATCCGTTCCTCCGCGCCTCCTTCGAACCTGACCACGCCGCGAGCTAGTTCCGCGCTTCGAAGACAGGTTGTTTTACTGTCATGAATTGCATACAAGTCGGATTATTATTGTGACCACAATGACTTCGTACTGCAGAAAAAAATAATTCTAAGTGGTCCTGTGACAATTTATATGTTAAAAGATACGACATATTACTATTTGGTTGTATCCAATTTTTATACATTTCTAGGACACTATTTAAAGTAACAATTAATCCAAAAAACCCAGTTTTGCGTTTTGTATGTAAAATTGAAGTTTCTTGATATTTCAAAGAAGATATATAATCTATGAAACAATTAATTCTTTGTGTAATTTCTATTAAATTTTCCGTAGTAATAGGTCGTCTAGACGGAGTAGTACAAAACTTATTTCGAGAATTTAATAGATCAAAAATATCATTAAACATTAAGCAGAACTCTTCTGTTGCCTTACTATTTGCAAATTCTGGAAGTTTAATAATTTCTCGGAGGTACCGCAATCCAATTGCTACACTATAACTGAGAATTTGGACCGCGAGACAGACTTTCATTTTTTCGTTCCGCCAATTTAAGTGTCGAAGTCTAACTTTAGTATTTAAATGTAGCCCATATTTTTCTTGTATGTGTATTAACTTTTCCACAAAGTCATATCGTATCTCTTCATTCCCGGGAAAAAATGGAAGAGATCTGAACAGACTTGAGCAGATCTCATCAGATCCAATCCACTCAGATCTGGTTTGATCAAAATTTTGGCCCTATCTGATCAGATCCAATCAGACATGAGTAGATCCGAACAGATATAAAATAGATTGTTCTATTTTATCATATCTGATTCTGTCTGCTAGAAATGGATCAGATCTGCTCATGTCTGATTGAATCTGATCAGATAGGGCCAAAATTTTGATCAAACCAGATCTGAGTGGATCGGATCTGATGAGATCTGCTCAAGTCTGTTCAGATCTCTTTCATTTTTTCGCGGGCAGCTGTAATAAAATAATAAGAAATAATATATGTATAATATATGTATGTAAAAAATATTATTTATTATATACTTATATTCTATATATGCATATGTTTACACGGTGCGTATCATACATATTTGTTATCACGATTATAATATTGCACACCGATTTTGTACTTTTTATATTATATATATATGCATGGTGTATATGACGTACAGCTTAATCATTTAGCATTAATTATAAACTTAAAAAAAAAGAAAATTGAAATCAAAATAAATGAACCATACAATACTAAAAGTACAGACTATATATAATATCATAGTAATAGAATTTGAACAAAATCAGATATTCAAAATAAGGCATATTTAACATAAAATATCGTTGGCGTGTTTAAAACAAAATTATTAAAAATATATAATAAAAATGTAGAATAGTCAATAGTGTGTAAAAACTTATTTTTCTTTAAATAGTTTTATTTTTTGCTGCTTGTCTTTTTAGTTCTCCGACCTTCTGCGTCATCGCTTGTTCGATTTCTTTTACACTCTGTTTAGGCCAACCTTTCTTTCGGGCATACCTTATCGAAAAAACTGTAAATCATAAAACAATATACCTAGCTTTCATATAAAACTTATATTTTTTGTAAGTATAATATATATAAACCTCTTTTTAATGTACGTGTCACACTTTTATATTGTTATTCAATATAATATGTATTGATATGAAATTATTTACACACCAATTATGGCGTCTTTTGCAACACCGTGTAAACAGTCCACTTGTACCGGTGGATTTTGCTGTTTTGTCATTCTGGGACTTTGACCTTTCAGCGTTGATGTAACGATTGCCTCGGGTTTAAAAACAGCAGGTATTAATTGCCGAGCGAGATGTGATGCTTTTTTCGCCGTTGAAAGAGCAGCTTCTAGCATCCGTCTTTTGCAAAAAATATTATTTTCTAATAAAACCATCTAGATGTAATAAAAAAGTAATATACGTATTATGAATAATTAAATGATATAATAATTATATTATGATAATTATATGAAAACTTATTGTGAATAAAATAAAAAATTGTGTTTCTTAAATTTCGGTCTGAATGTTGTTTTAATTTATATATTAATAAAATATATGGTAGAAAACTGCGATAAAATATTTATATAAAATGCAGTAAAGCTTACTTTATCGTTTGCCCAATCGGGGCCAAATAGTTGCTCATCGTTGTAATAATAATTTTGGACTTTATGGTCGCTAAAATTACTTGGGCTTTGAATAGAATGATCTTCTGTTAACTCCTGTTTTCCCTCATTTTCACTTGCAACGCTAATAGTTTCATCGTCTATATCTACAAGTTGTTGTTTCTGGGATTCGGTATTCGTATTGTTATATGCTATTAAAAAATATTTACATAAATGAACAAATTTACCAACAATTTTCGTAATTTTTTGTGTAGGCCGGTATTCATAGACAAATCTTATTTCAAGACCGTCTCAAAAGTAATGTCTTATTAAGATGCTAATACGACTCTGTAATTGGTTGATGACATCTTAAAAGATCGTACTTATAAGATGTTCTTAAATATAAGAACCAACTATAAATACCGACCTAATAGTATTATGCTTACACTTAATTCTTTGTGTAAAAACCTATATTACATATTTTATTTTTTATAGAATTATTTTTAATTTGTCATAAAAACAAGCCAGTATACGAAAAAAGTTTATTTATATATATAGTTCTGTTTTTAGTAATCATGTTTGTTAAGAAATATAAAAAAAAGGTTTTAAAATTTCTGACTAATTATTATAAAACATACATGAAATATTTTTTATCTCTTCAATTTTTATGAATTTGATAGAATTCCAATTATTGTATAAAATGAGTTTTTACAGAAAAATGTTAAAAATAATAAAAAAGTGTATTGCCAAAATTTATGATAAAATTTATACGAATCAGGTATATAAAGATGTTTCTTGAATTTTCTATATATGAATTTGATGGTTTTCACATCATAATAAATCATTGTATAACAGATTTGTCTTGATCTTTAGAGAAACAAATTGTTATTTATAACAAGTAAAAATCATACATACGTACAGAAAACATTTGTAATCCTACAGCTACTAGTTTCGCTATTATAAATTAATTTTCAAATTGAATGATTTTTGTCATTAATTGACGTATAAGATTTTTAAGTAATGAAAAAAAGAAACAATAAAATATATATTTTATATTTTAATTATATATTATAGTTAATAAACAAAATATATATAATAGAAATCTAATGTAAAAAAACAAGTGTAAAGTAATTTATAGATTATATTTTAATTTATACATACGTAATGAATTAACTTCCAATGATTGCATTTTTGCAATTTTTTTATTAGCATCCTCCAATAACTTTACAAGTTCTTCCTTAGTAGGACTTTTCCTGTCTTTTAACTGATGATCTTCGTCAGAGGAATACGTCGTCGAAAGACTTCGAGATGAATTCGTAGACTCGTCCAAATCTTTTATTTTTTTTTTCTTACCACTTGTGTCGATGTTCACATTCATTTCTTCAATATTTTTACTTTTCTGTTCATAAAAAATATAGTTGTTCATAGAAACAATAATGATATATATTAAAAAAGTGAGATGACTTATATTTGGTTTTACTGTATAATAAAAGTTGATTTTTGTTCTGTAAATTTGTTTTACATCACTTGAGGTTATCCAATAATGAATATAATAATATCCAAATTTATGTAGGAAAATTCTAGATATAATGAATATTTTACTGTCATGCAATTAATTTAAATAAGAATAGTATCCTTATATGCAATAAACTATCTTATTGTTCTATCCGCAACTTATATTATTTTATAACTAACTGAAATTTGTCGTTTGTCAATTATATCAATATTATGGCTACGGTCAACGTGACGCTACACAAATGCTTTGAAGCATTCCTCTTTTCTTTTCTTTCAATGAAGAAAGAAGGAGAAGAAGAACGCTCCAATTTTAATATTTTATTTACAGGACGGGAAGCGTATAAACACTGAAGCAGTGTCATGTTTTAAGACGAGGAATACAATGAATTATAGCTCTGCAAAAAATGTTTCATATAAAAACATATAGAAATATTTGTTTTTATATAAAAATTTTTTTCCCGAAACTAAATCTTACTCTAGGAAAAGCAGTAAGATTTTTAAAATAGATCATCCGTCCTTTAAATTTAATAACATAATAAAATAAGAAATAATAAATAAATGTATTTACAAAAGAATATGTTCTTTTAGTTTTTTCTTCTGTTGTCTTTTTTGGCATTTTACCGACAAGTTTGTCATCGCAGGGTTTCTTTACGTCGAATCCTTTACGGGCATGCTTTGACTTATTGTTATTTCGTTTCATTTTACATTCTGTCTTATATCTCTTCAGCTCTTTTTCAATTGCATCTTGGTTATCTACACATGAAAAAAAAAAAAATAAATCTGAAGAAATTCTAGCGTGCATACCAAATTTTAAAGGTGAGATTAGGTCGTATATAGGTTAGGTTGTGACCGGACAAGGGGTCGGTAGGCTTCGGATCACGCTAGTATGTCCTGATGGTCATCGGTCGCCACTCGATTTCACCTCTTAATCGAGAAGGTAAGTATCAAATATCGCAAACTGTCAATTTTATTAATTTCCCTTTCTTTCAGGTTCCAGCCATCCGTGGATCATCGCCGTCGTGGACACCAGGATCCTCGCTTTACATCGCATACCAAAGTGGACGAGGGACATCGATGGATCATCACCGGTATGACAGGTAAGTAAAGGTACGTTAATTTACTAATATTTCTCTGCTTTCAGGTTACCCCCGTTCGTGGATCATCGCCGTCGTTTACACCAGGATCCTCGCTTTACATCGCATACCAAAGTGGACGAGGGACTTGGATGAAATCCTCCGAAGGATCAGGTACGTAGCAGGTAAGTAAGTTATGACAAGTTTGGAATTTGTTTAAATAATGATGAATTATTTTATTCACAGCTCTTCGTTTGTGTTGTTGTCTGTTCACAATTTCATTACATTGAGTAGATAGCGGACCCCGTAATGTGGGTGTGGTCTTCCGCTGGTGGCATACTATCTCCGCGAATAATGGTTGTTTAAACAATCTAATTGCCGGTGTCGCCTTGTCGCATCTTTGTTAGCAACCACCGATTGTCACTCTTCCCGAATTCGAAGCATTTCATGCACTTGGCGCGACATCGTCAAAGTGTCCCGTCGACAGTACCGTGACCCCGTAACTTTTGTTGTTTAAATTTTTCGAACAAACAAATCGCTGGTGCCGCGTCGTTTCGTCGTTGCTTAGACGCACCGATCACAATTATTAACAATTTCGAGGCGTATCATGGACTTCGTGCGACATCGTCTAAGTGTCTCGTCGATGGTACCGTGACCCCGTAACTTTTGTTGCTTAAGTTGTTTAAACAAACAAATCGCCGGTGTCGCGTCGCTTCGTCGTTGTTTATACGCACCGATCACAATCATTGACAATTTCGGCCGGATTCACACATTTCGCGCGACATGACCTTCGCGTGACCTACGGTCCCGAAGTGGCATGGTAACTTTGGACAACGCCGTTATTTAAACAATTTGATCGCAAGTGCTGCTTCACTTTGTCGGTATTAACAATCACTGTTAACAACAATTTCGATTTTCGGTCGCTATCGAGGACTTCGTGCGACATGACCTCCGCGCTCGTGTAGGTCATACGATGGTTCCGTAACTCTTACGCGCGCGGTTGTTTAAACAATATTTCCGCCGGTGCCGCTATTTAACGTCGCGGTTAACAAATACCCGAACTTAACATTCGCGATTTCGTCGCGTACGCGATACTTTTGGCGACAACTCGACGCTCGTGAGACGACACGTCTTACCCATAATAGGGCTCGCGAGAGACTGCCTCGAGATGCGGGTTTCCCGTTGGCTCCCCACTTCACGATTTTACCCCCACTCTCGCCGCTCGGTCGCTTTCACTTTGCTGGAAATTTCCATACTGCGTCGCAAATCAACATGTTTGCGATAACATGTGTTCCCGGGTATTTTGATGGAAATTTCCATTCGCTACGCCTTTATTGCAAGCTTCCGCCCTGGCAACGAGACAGTGGTTTTTCAACTTTGGCAAATGGCTCGCGCCGTCGACGCCGACCTGTGCGCGGGTCATTTCCCATCACTACAAACGTGCATCCGGGCGACTTCCCCGTAGAAGATGTCCGGGTGCACTTGAACCGGGCGGCCATTGACGCCGACCCTCGGTGCTCCATATTTAGGACCTAGTCAACCGTATTCCGGGGTCTTTCCTCGTGGAGGACCCCCGGGTTCCATAATCGCGGACGGTTCCGTATCTCCGGATCCGGACGTCGTATCGCGACGCGGTTTCCACCATCCCGTGTACCAGGTTCCGTTATACGTGCACCGGGCCCTTTTTTCCCGATTTTCGTAATTTTACGCGCGGTTCGCTAGTTCCCTAATGGTCGACCTGGTCAACCTGGCGGTCGTCGGTGCACGGTCTCCGCGCCTCGTAGGTTCGGCACCCGTCGTTTTACCGCGCCTATATCGCGTATTTTACGTTTTTCGGGGACACGCGTGCGTGGTCCGCCATTTTGGTTTCTAGTGACCCTAGTGGTACGGCGGTTGGCAGTACTTACTATTTACGCTGCGGATGCTTGGCACCGCTGACTAGATTTCCCGGCTCGCGGCTCGTTTGCGATTTCTTGGTCGCTCGTGGATGGTCCGCCATCTTCCTTACCTATGACCCGTTTGGCGCGCCACCTGGCGGTGGTCACTCGCACCCTCGCGTGTGCTCGTCACCGCGGGTTAGATTTTCCCTATGGCGGTTTATTCGCGTTCCCGCGGTACGCCTTTTAGCTTACCTCTTCCCGAACACGTCAATCTTATCGAAGATTGTGTGTGGCCGCTCGCCTTATCGCGCTTGCGCGTTATCCACCAAAACTTAAATGCGGCCTATAGGCTGGTGGTATTAATGAAAATAACCTTACTTTAAATGATTATATAGTGAGCAACGGCTCGGGGTAGAATATTATCTTACATCTATGCTTATCTCTAAACTTAATCTACACGCGCCGGATGGGACATATAAAGAGGACTTGTTCCTCCTCATCCTCGGAGCGCGTTTCTCTTGTCGCCCTCTATCCTTGCTCGCGGGTGTCCGCGTCCTCCTTCGCGGTCTCCGCTTTCTCGTTCTCGGGCTGGATCGCCGTGTCCTCCCCTGCGTCGGTGCTCGGCGTCAACCAGAGGTCCTGCTCCAGGACGCTTACCGCCTCCCGGAGCGCCTCTAACCCGGGTGGCTGCCCCGTTATCCCGTCGCACGGGGTGGTTATCGCGCCTATCACGGGTATTGCGTTATCGCTCACGGATATTTCGCATGTTCGCCGCGTCTCGCGTTCGTCGATCACCGGCTGCGTCATGGCCTCCTCTGCCGGCAGGATCTTGGCTGCTCTGCTGCCCTGAGTAAAAAATTTGATCGCGCCCTCGCTAACGCGTTTGAGCACGACCCGCGGAACCCCCCTGGACGTAGCGCGCGTTGCGTCCGTATTCGGTCGCAAGGTCAGGTACTAACATGCTAGTTATCAAATTATAAGCAGAATTAATACAAATAAGGAATAACGAACCTGAGAACATAAGGACATTTCCAGTATATTGTTTCTTATTGTAATAGAACCAAACAGTCTCTCCTTTTTTCACCGTTTCTTCATCGAAAATAACATCTTTGTCATTTACCATACAATATGACTCGTCTTCGTCGCACTTTAAAAGAAACATTATTTCATCCAAAGCTCGATATGAAAAACACAAAATCACGGAATCCGTAAGTACTTTCAACGAAAATAAGGCGAAGATCTTGGTGTGATTCCGAGATATAGTTCCACGAGATACACGAGATGCGAGCGGAAGCGCGAAAACGTGGATTCAACGTGAGTGTTGCGAGCAGCGACACCAGCGAGAAACGCGCGTTCTGTGCGCCTGCGCAATACAAACATCTCATCTCACATCTAACGGTCTACCTATGACGTTATAAAAAAACAATTGGTAATTATATAATTAAAAAAAAACAGTGGCACTTTTTTGACAAATTTGACATAAATTCTGCAATCTATGTATGTGTATATATATATATATATATATATATATATATATATATATATATATATATATATATAAATCAGTTACTTTGACGACGATTTCTAGTACGAATTGGCAAATTTGACGACTTTTGGCTATTTTGACGACGGTCGTCAAAATTTTACCAGTAAATTGTATACTTCAGCGACGTCGTCAAACTAACCCGGAACAGAGAAATAGTTACTTTGCCGACACTGTATACTTTGACGACATTATATTTATTTTTCAGCGATTTTGACGACAGTACCCATACAGCACAAAATATTTTTTAGGAAGATTAAAATAATTCACAAAAATATTTTTAGGGTGTTTCTATGTCCGCCAGATCATGTCAGAAAATTTTTTTGAAAAATATTTTTAAAAAATTGCAAATAAATATATTCAATAATATTTGTAAAATTTTTTAGAAATATTGCTTATAAAAATAAAATATGTTTAACCCAATTAGCAATAATTGTTTCACGTTTGAAAGATTTTTTTAATATTTGAAAAATATACATCTTTACATTTTACTTTGGAAATAGTATATTGTCCAAAGGGCGAAAATAGCGTTTTTCAGACAAGTGTGAAGTTTGCCGCCCGAGCCGAAGGCTTTTGCCCCGAGGTGCACACAATATTTTCCACAATACCTTTACGGAAAGTTCGACTTCCATGCCTAGAGAGAGGCGAGAGTGGTCAATTTCACGCCAAGGCGGCATAGCGGGCGGAAAGTAACCACTTTCCTCCCTAGGGAGGCGTGAAATTGACCTCTTTCGCCCCTCTCTACAGGCATGGAAAGTCGAACTTTCCGTGGAGGTGTTGTGAAAACATTATTTTGTATATCTATATTCTGTATCATCGCACAGCAGTGTTGGATGAGCTATGCGTTGTATTGCTGGCAAAGATATGTCTTACAAATGAACGAATGTCATGATTTTGCTTCGCCGGAGAGGCCTACTTATATTATACCCCAACAGAAATTTACTTACGAGTTGGTCTTACCGTTATGCGTCGCCTAGTTGTTGCAAACTAGCATGGAAGATGCGCTACCATGCATCTTTCTTAATTAAGAATATTTCATAAGATTTCAAATATTTGAAAAAAGATTATAAATAAACAATTAATAAATTTTAAAATATTTTTTAATTATTTTGGACCGAGATTATAAAACAATAAATATGTAGATTTGAATTAATATTTCAAAAATATATTTTAATCATATTTCTATATTTTTATTAGAGAGAATTAAATTAGAGTTTTTCTATCCTCAGAAGAGAAAGGAAAGACTTTGATTGTTTCATTTCATTATGCGTTAACGCATAACACATGACGCAAGCTGTAGTGCTCCTTAAAGGCCATTGCACACACAATTGCATAGTTTAGCATAAGCGTAACATAAGACCGCTAAACCAATGAGCATCCAGCATAAAATCGCCATATTGATTTACATAAGATGCTCATTGGTCCAGCGGTCTTATGCTACGCTTATGCTAAGCTATGCATTTTGTGTGCGATGGCCTTAAAGCGGAGAGCACACACTTCTGCACAACGCATAATGCGTAAGCATAAGAAAATTGATTGGTCCATACACATGTGCATAAGGAAATAGACCAATCAGTTGGTTTTCTTATGTTTACGTATTATGCAAAAGTCTGTGTTTCCCGTTTATACCTAAACCGCTCCATTAAGGCATAGTTTCCACTGAGCGCGTCACGCGTCGCGTTATCCGTCACGATCAATCATAACATCGTATTTTATTACATTATTTGTGACGGGATGTTTAGATTGGTTAACGACACATGACGCGACGCGTGATGCGCTCAGTGGAAACTCTGCCTAAGGCTGAGATTGAAAAGAGACAGCATATACGTAAGTGTGCGTCGTGTACGGTGTACTCTGACTCTCAGTGTAGACAGTGCGTTTAGCGCGTTCAGCGCGCTCGTGCTGTCAGCTGTCAGTCAGTTATAACCTAAAAATATATATCGTGCATCGCCGTGGTCTCTCATCTTAATGTTTCAAGAAAAGAGACTTTGAAAGTTAATATAATATGCGTGTATTGTATAATAAAATATATTACAAAAGATAATATTTTTTCAGTAATGGAAATTATTTAATGAATTACATGTATACTCTATAAAATCGAATAAGTGGACTGCTATAAACACATTAGAAACTTCACCGCCAACATCCGTACATTCTGCAACAATACATAGGAACTTGATGGTCATTTTTGGCGGAGTCTGCAATGGATATAGGTATATTTTTGTAAAATTATGTATACACGTACAGAAACAAAACATGTACATATATTTATGCATCATATTGCTTGTTTTATAGCTCCAATGATGTATGGTACTTAAATTTGGACTTGTATACCTGGCACAAGCAAAGTACATCAAATTTGAAGCCACAGCCACGTTACGGCCAGTCGCAATTGAACTTGGGGAGAAGCATCTACTTGTGCTTAGTATTCTTAATTATTCTTAAGATTACATTTTGATATTGAAATAAATGTCGCTCTTGTATTAATTTTATTTACATAAGAAACAGTAGATTAAAATTTTCCTTTATTAATGTCAGAATACATATAATTAGATAATTATATGCTTGTGCATGTGGAAAATATATAGGTGGTTGCACAGGACCAAATGCTGCTATGAATAATGCTTGGTTGTTAACGTTGTTAACAATGGAAGGTGTGTCTTGGACGTGGAAGAAAATTAATATGCGCAATACAGAGTTGGCACCAACGCGTATTTGGTGTCATCAAGCTTGTAAGGTAGTATCTAATTTAGTTTCCATTGAAACGCAAGTTCGTTGAATATAATTAGGCTACGTATACATAGTGTCTCTGGAAAGTGACAACAAACTTAAAAGGGTTAGATTGGTCTGGTGCCTAGCACTTTAAGGAATCGTCGTCGGATACGAATTATTTAACAAAAGTTGTTCAGTTTGATCAATCAATGATTTTTTGAAAACACCCTGTACATTGCTAGATCTTAATACGGCCATGTAAACGTAATCTATGTATGATTTGCCATGTATTTCGCAAACGCTTGAAGCACTGCTTCTTTTTCATTGTCTGTCTATTGTATTCTTTTCATTTTTCCACTAGAAAATGCTAGAAGACAACAGAAAATGTTATATAATTTAATAAGTGTGAAAGTACTATTGTACTAAAATTTAACGTAAAAATATTTTTATTAATGTCGGACACTCTCATTTTATGTTTAACGGTATCAGATTAGATATATTATGTATGTAAAATATTAAAGTCATATTAAAAATGTAAATAATATATATTTTTAAGAATAATTACTAGTTATTAATATAGAATAAGGAAAATAAACTTGCATTATTGGAAGTCGTATAGTCATGGATTGGCAACAGATAAAAAAATTACTTACTACTACGTTTTCGTTCTCCACCTTATTTATCAGCTTGGTTTTGACATCATTTTGTGTGTTATTCAATGACATATCTATAATAAACGATGTGTTATAACTATTATGAATAATGTAGTAAGAGTACTTCTATATAAATTACACATAAGTATTATAATCATGGATTGCCAATAATAGATTAGAAGCATTAATTACTATTGCATTTCCGTTTTTCTCTTTCTTTATCTGTTTGATTTTGACATTTTAGAATCATTTGATGTGTGTTACACAATGTTATATCTACAATAAATGTGTTAAAACTATTATTATAATACAGTAAGAGTACTTTTATATAAATTACACAAGCATCAAAAGCAATGTAAACCATGTAAATATTAAGATTATAATTTCCATGTCCTGTATAACGACATGAACTTAAACATCAAATAACATTATACTAGTTAGTTATTAATATTAATCTTACGTCAATTATTATTACTTCTCGAGTTTTTTTGGACTCTGTCCAATGCAAAATCAGTAATTACAACCTGTACGTCTTAATTCTTGTACAGCTCTTAAATATTGAATATATCCCTGCCTGTGGTTACCAACAATGTTCTCCATATATTCTATCAGAATGGCATAAATGTGATAAGATCCTTGAAACGTCAAAATCATTGAAATTGAATTGAATACTGTGTTACTGTTTTCATAACGCGCAACTAGTTGACCGACTTGCGTGGTAATTCTCTTGCCAATATTCAAATTAAAACATGTTCTTAGATGTCAGATTAATCTTTATTGATAAAAGGTTATCCAAAGATGTTTACATTGTAAAGATTTTACATTATCTTTTTTATAAATTTTTACGATTAAAGTAATCTAATCAATAAGATCATTTGATCACAGTAAAACAGATATTATACGTCTCAAATTCTTTCTGATACAAAATAAGTCATATCTCTTAGCAGTTTTCCTATCTTCTATAGTTAATGATTTATGTTACTCGTTTTATCTGATGAGAATTTTATATTTATCCTATAATAAACAGTATAATCTTATATAATCCTATAATGAACAACTTTCTTTCCAGTAAATTCTACTAGCTATCTTGAAATGAGGAAAAAATTACCAAAAGTGAGGAAATTCACTAGAGTGTCTACACTAGATTTTATTTGTCGAAATCTAATGCAATCTATTCACTTTTGTAATTTTCACCTTGTTTGAAGATACACAATCGATCCCCTGACTATGAATATCGGCCATATACATATTATATACGTCATTGCTCTAAATGCTCTCCGTACAGCACGAGGTAGCCAATTAACGTACCGAATTTCCAGAGCCAGATTTTTATTGGCTAAAGCGTCGCTTTCCGCTACGCGGCTAGCGTTTCTATGTGCAAAAACTGTAATAAGGTTGCATGCCCTTGGAGAAAGAAATAGCGGAACTGAATTAAAATGGAATTACTCTGCTAATCTCCAGATAGGAGCTCTCTAGGTGGCATATTAGCTAATCAAAGTAATTCCATTTTAATTCCGTTTCGCTATTTTTTTCTCCATGGAGATGCAGCCTAAAGTTATAAAACGCAGTCCAGCAGAATACGAACACGTGATCGATGGATTGATAACGGTAACGCGCGCGAAAAGTATTTCAAAAGACCGTTACATTCTGCATTGTTGACGATTCTTCATTGTTCTGATTTTCTCCTGCTGGAATAAAGAAACTTCTCAAGTCTTCTACGCTTGCTTTGTATTTTAAAAGTGCTATCTAATAAACTACGTTAAGGCTGCGGTCCACTTGACAAGCCTAAGTGTTACTTGAAAGTTTTATTAAGCTTCATTTCAATTTCGATTGTTCTAATATGTACGCAATAGTCAGATTTTACGATAATGTGCACTATGTGTGCTCCATTAACCAGGTTTATGCTACTAAAAATCGTATTACAAAAGCCAGATACAGGGATGGATTTAGATATCCCGCAACCATAATAGCAAAAAACAGTAAGTATGAAAATACTTTATACATTAAACTGTACTGTTTATATTATATCGCATTAACATATTACTGATTACAGTAAAATAATTGGAAAATTTAGCATTTGGACTATAAATAAAACGTTAAATATGCTTTTCTGATTCAAAATATTATTCTGAATGTAACTTTGCTAGGTTTACCTTGCCAAGTAAATCAAAGGTCACGTACTCTCCTCTCAATTTAAAAATGTATAACAAAATGTACAAATACAACTTTTTTATTATTACAGAGGATAAGAAGCTATTACAGACGATAGTTACAAATATTGATACCAAGAAACCTTATGTATCATGCAACAGAACTTACAAAGAACTTGCAAGTGATAAATCTACACACAAATCTAGTACACAAATTCTAGATTGCAATGATCGAAGAAGCGTTATTGTACCAACATTCTGTGGTATGTTCTTACTTCTTAACCTTATACGTGTTCTCGAACTATGTGTTACTATAAATATAACATTAAATTAGATTACATTAACACTGCACTGACACCGTGTTTCTGGGGCACTCACCCTGGGACTTTTAAGTCCAAAGGGTTTTTGAAAGCGCTTCTGTGTTACAACAAACTCTATAAAAATTCATGCATCATCTTTAAGGTTTCGAAAAGTGATTTCTATAGGCCAGAAAGTTTGCAATTTTTTTTAAGTATTGAAACGACAGGAGAAAACGGTAAAAACTGTATAAATGAAAGCCGTGATCAGCTGTGCCTTAAAAGGCTCATGGTGTCCACGCAGTGTTATAGATGATACTATTATTTTAATGAGATACTACTATTTCATACTATTTTTAATTAGGTACTACCAACATAAAATCTTTAATGATACAAGTGCAAATAAAGATAAGACTGTAACACTACACAAACCAGACATTGATTGTCATAACATTCACGTGAAAACATTTTATGGTGAGTAAACACTTATTTGTAATATAATTTGCTTCTAAACGCGGGTTATTTTTACAAGTATTATGGCAATCTAGTATCCTTTAGTAAATATTCCAACAACTGTAGACTTTAATATTGCAAGCCATTGCTTGCAATATAGATATCTCTAATCGGGACGTCAGTTGTAAGATAAACATTGATGTGTCTTTATCTCATTATACTTATTAAAGATATCCTGTATTTGCAGATTATTACAAACATTATATGCTCTTTTTATATGTTCAGCAAATATTAGCAAAACGATAAATTGTAATGATAGATTTGCTGAAAACGATGAGATTTATAATATCAACTGTTCGGACACTCATTATGAAAATTCTTGTGTCCGCATCTAATTATGATCACGCATTTGTTTACATACTTGTCTTAAATACAAATGTCTAAAAATGTTACACAAAAATCTATTATTTTTAAAACTTTCATTTCATCTGGCTATAATTGGCAAACACTCATCGTGACGATTCGACCATTGGTTTTGGTCCTCGTCGTCAAGACGTTAATAATCTTTGATACTTATATATATAGTATCAAAGATTATTAAGGTCTTGATAAATCGTCACGATGAGTGTTTGCCAATTATAGCCGGGTGAAATAAAAGTTTTATTATATTGGCAATTTACGAATGTACTTTAGGTCTATTATTTTTGTTTAGGAAATAACGAATCAATGAACTGTGATAAAATGAGTGCAAATAACGATGAGTGCAATAACGAGACTGATATTCTCAATCAAAAGGACAGTTGTAGGAGAAACGTTGATAAATCTTTGTCTCATGGTAAGACTGTACTTATTAGAGATATTAATTCCTGTATTTGCAGATTAATACAAACGTTAATCTGTTTTTATATGGACAGGAGATATTAACAAAACGATAAACTGTAATGATGAATATACTAATAATGAAAACGATGAGAATGATGCCAACTATTCAAACTCTGATTGCCAGATGAATATTCTTATGCCTATATCTTGTAGTTAGTATACATATAGATACAAAACTCCTATAAATGCAGAAATATTATGTGTATATACCCCATTTTTGTCTTTGTAGTATATACAAGCAATATCAGGGATTCTGATGATAAAAATACAACTACTAATGAGACTAAAAACTGCAGTCCAAAATGTAATTCACTGAAAAGCGTTGACTTATTACGTGATGCCTGTGATGGTGAGTATACCATTATTTAAAAATCCTGTCTTGTAAGTACTAATTGTTATAAATGCTTTATAATCCCTTATCTATATGTTTATGTCAGTAACTATTACAACAATACATTCTAATGAAGGAAATGGTGGAAATGACGAAACTGAAATCTCTATCCAAGATTTCTTTACTGAAGAATGTGATATGATGCTTCCTGTAATTGGTGGTGAGTACATTGATAATGTCGAGAAATACTCTAGTAAATATTACCTATTATAAGTATTATAGAGGATTTTGAATCCATCTTTCGATTTCAGATATTAACAGCAATTTGTATGACGTAAATGTGATCAATCAGAGAGATATTGATACAGAAAGCGAAACATTGAAGTCTCAGTTTCTTGTAAGCAATAATGATTTCATATTTTATTAACTTCGCATATGACGTATACTATATATGATAATATATTAATGTGATGAAATATTGCAATGTGCCAACTTGTATATTGGAGCAAAGTATAATAGACAATACTTTACTTTACAAAAAAACTATAAAAACACAACACATACTTCTTTCTAAATGAGTGTATACATTTTTCCTATTATTTTATAGCTGCATATAATGGCTGTGCATTTAACAATGTGGACAAGTGTGTTAAGCGATTGACATTTAGCACTACTGGTATGTTCATGTCAAGCATATGATTAATAGAATATGTGAAAGTAAGAATAAGTTAGTTAGAAACAAGAAATAAAATATTTGAAAAACATAATAGTAGTATCGGGATAATACATGTCGTTAGTGTTATTTTTTAACACAGTCATAGTTCAAATAACAAATAAGATACTTGTTATAATGTAAATCAGCTATAGCGTTCCCTGGAAAATAGTACTGATAATATTTTTTATTAATAATCAAATATTTTTTAATTTTTTACTTTAATTTTCTTTTGTAAGTAACTGACTCATATATTCCTTTTAATTTATTTATAGTATCTATATGAGAGATATCTAGTTTTTTGCTGTGCCATCATATTGTGCAATAAATTATACTTTATATACATATAATTATATGTTTAGAAGAACCATCTGTAGATGCAGGAAACGTATGCGCGCTTCCTACTTGCCAAGATAATACTAACCCAGAAATTGTTGATGTTTCAATATCTAATGGTATGTATGATTTTCATTACTTTTATAAATAATTTTTGAAATTCATTTTTAATAAACAAATTGCATAGTAATTTGTGTATGCTTATATTAATGGATAGTTCCCATAACGTTGATCTTGCTGCATATTTCTGAGAAATAATGCTAATTTTAAACTTAAGTAATATATGTTCTATATAATGTTTTAAATATATTTGTTGAAATATGATAATAAATTTTTCACTACTTTGATATATTATTTTCTTTTGTCGTCTT